>APFE031216781.1:0-11948 GCA_000404065.3 Pinus taeda | reverse complement strand
CCTCTATCATAGGGATGCATGAACCATATGGAGGCGCTCAATACACGTCAAACACTCTTCTAGAAGGTTCTAGAAGTGACCACAAGTAACTTTTTAAAGATGAAACTCGCACCTTTTGACCTTTCCAGGGGTACGCACCCATTCTTTGGCTTACAGAGCGTACAAGTACGTAGGTACAGTGTGTTTGGGATGCGTACCTGCAGGCAAGGTAGAGAGAACCTGCGTACCCAGAGATAAACATGTCTTTTAGTGACTTTCTCTCTTTTTTGAAGTTTGACATGGAGAGTAGAGGTATAAGGCTTAACAAGGAGGATAATATGACTATTGATGGAGCCATATTAACTGCAGATAGTCATGGTGACAAATTTCAGTGTAACAAAGTTAATAACGATTTCCTTTGTTTCTCTTGGCAATGTTGTTGTTTCCACCCACTTTGTTACATAATCTGTTGCAACCAATATATACGATTTCTGGTTGGATGGTGGTTTGAATGGCCCAATGAAATCTAATGCCCAATGCTCAAAGGGTTCTATAACCAGCTATGGATGTAGGGGCATTTCATCAGATTGGCTAGGGTGGCCCATCCTTTGGCAACTATCACATGCCTAGACAAATTTCTTAGAATCTTTAAAAATAGTGCGCTAGTAGTAGCCCATCTGTAGAATTTTATGTCCTGTTCTGCAGTCTGCAAAGTGTCCACCACAAGGTCCATCATTGTAGGCTTTTAGGATGTCATAAATTTCATCCTCCCTGATGCACCTATGGATGTGCATATCAAATCCCATGTGGAAAAGGTATCCTCCAATCTAGGAGAAATGAGTGCTATGCTGAACAATCAATTTCCTTTCTCTAGGTGTCAAATATTTGGGCAATTTTCCCACTGCTAATTAATTTGCTACATCTGCATACCATGGCATTTTTACGGCCATAGCAAACAAATGTTCATCAAGGAACTGATCATCTACCGCCATTGTATCATCTGTTCTTGGCATTTGGGAGAGGAAGTCTGCCACGAGGTTCTCCTTCCCTAGTCGATCCCTTATGGTTATGTCAAAATCCTACAAAAGTAGTAACCAACAAGTCACTCTTCCATTTGTAATTGGTTTGTTCGCTAAGTATTTAATGGTGGAGTGATTAGTATACAGAAATATAAGATATCTAGTTATATAGTGTCTAAATTTGTTTATAGCAGAAATAACAGCTAGAAGCTTCTTTTGTGTTATTGTATAATTCAACTCAGCAGGAGTAAGGTTTTTCCTCATGTAATATATATCGTAAGGTTTCTTGTCTTCTTCTTGGCTAAGAACAACTTCAATGGTTGTATTTGATGCATCTGATGAAATCTGGAAAGGTATATCACAATTCGAGCCTCGTAATGTTGGTGCTATCGATACTAACCGTTTCAGATCTGTGAAAGCAGTGTCACATTTATCAGTCCATATAAAATCAACATTTCCTATCAAGGCATATAAATGTGCAACAATTTTTGAAAACTTTATAAATATATGATAATATCCAGCAAATCCCAAAAAACTGCGTACCTCTGTTTGAGTGCAGGGAGTAGCTAATAAGAGGATTACCTGTATCTTTACTAGATCTACCTAAATTTCGGCTGCTAAAATGTAATGACCTAGAATTAGGCCCTCTGTCATCATCATATGACACTTCTCATGACTTAAGCATAGCCTTGTAGCAATACATTGTTCTAGGACTTTCTCCAGTGTTTGTAATGCCTGATCAAAGTCATCCCCATAGGGTGTGAAATCGTCCATGTATAACTCTAATCCTTCATTTATCAAGTCTGGAAAAATACTGAGTATGGCTCTTTGGAATGTAGTAGGTGCGTTGCACAATCTGAAAGGCAATACCCTGTAAGAAAATGTTCCTAAGGGGCAAGTGAAAGTAGTTTTATCCTGGCCTTCAGGGGAAATTTGAATTTGGTTGTAGCCACTGAAGCCATCTAGGAAATAGAAGAATTTATTTTCTACCAGTGTATCAAGGACCTGGTTGATAATGGAAGGGGAAAATGGTCTTTTTGCATCTCTTTGTTGAGTTCTCTGTAGTCAACGCATATCCACATTTTTCCATTCATTTTGGGGACAAATACTAATGGAGAAACCCATTTATTGTCAGATATAGGATAAATAAAATTCACATCTAACAGTTTTTGAAGCTTTTCTTTCACAATATCATTTAGATGAGGATTTAATATGCACTGTGGTTGTCGAATGTGTCTTGCAACTTTTTCAGTGTAGATGTGGTGCATGCATAACTGAGGGTCAATACCTTTCATGTCTGGGTAGTCCCATGTAAAAGACCCTTTATATTTCCTAAGGACTTGTATAAGTTTCTGTTGCTAGTCATTACTCAGATAATTATTAATGTTCAGGATTTTCCCTTGTTCGATTTCAATAGGCTTGCTATTATAGACAATTGTTGTTGGTATCTATTGGCCATTGATATCTCTCAAGGAATCTTCTTCAATCTCATTGTCAAGGACTACTTCAATCATGTGACATCTCAAATTAGACACTGCAGGAGGGTGATTGATAAAGGTGTTAATGAAATCATCTGCTGTTTGATTTTTGAAATCAAGCGCATCTGCCACAGTCAATGGTGAACGAATATTTTCTTTTAAATATGCTACTGGTTGTTTTCGAGTTTTTATAATGGTCAAGCTTGGCTGAGAAGGAGGGTATAAAGCTAGATTATTAACAACATTTCCTCTAGTTACGGTCATACTACCTGTTTGACAACCTATATAAGCATCACCTATTGCTAGCTAGGGCCTTCCCAGTATTAAAGGATGTCCATCTAGCTAATTTCTGGGGTTGATAATAAAAAAATCTATCGGATATTCCCAAGATTCCACAGAAACCATCACATCTTGTAATGTTCCTTTTGGCTTAACGACTGAATGGTCGGCAAGTTCGAGCAAGGTAGTGGTTGGTTCTAAGGTTGTGATGCCAAGAACTTCACAAGTTTTTGTTGTAAGAATGTTAATGGCTACCCCTAAGTCAACTAAAGCATTGGGAAAAGAGCAGCCATTTATCTGGACTGTGACAATGGGATTCCCCAAGTCTTCGTATTTTACAGTTGTCTCTTTGCCTAGTAATAAATCAAACAATGTTCCAATGACATGGACAGTTGGTGTTGTTTTTGTTTTCCTCATAGACTTCTTTACACACAACTCTTTAATGGTTTTAACATATATCAGAATATCTTGAATGGTCTAGAGGAGGGGTATTTTTATACAAATATTTTTGTGTTCACCTAGAAGATCAAAGTCTGGATATTCAATTAGTCGAGGTATTATCAATCTTTCTAGGAATGCGGGAGAAGTAATTATGATTTGTTTGGGATCTTTCTGCTTGACTGTATCTTCTCCCTATTTCTTTTGTTGGTCATCTACAGTCAAAGGCTTATTCGGATGCCTTTCTTTAACCTCATGTTGTTGATTTTTGTCCTCATCTGGAGCAATTACGCATCCAGATCTTAACTTAAGTTCATTACATCCTCTCGACTCAACTTCAGGATTTGGACTCTAAATAATTTTTACTGACTGGATTGGTCTGTTGTTAGGATTCAGATTTGGTTGAGCTGGGAGTTGTGGTCGTATATTAGGTTGAGGATTTTTCTACAATGTGTAAGGTGCTGGTAAGGTTGGTTGAGGCAGAGGAACTGTTCCCATGGGCTAGTTTGTGGATCGTTTCCAATTTGGTTGCCAATCTGATTTTGTGCGATAGTAGGAGACCATTAAAAGGAATAGGGGGTGTTCTGCCAGAATGGTGGAGGGTAAGAGGAATTTGGACAATTATTGTTTGGATTTGATTGGTTGGTCCATGGTGGCATAGAAAATGCTTGAGGTGTCCAAGTAGAGAAAGGTGGCTTGTTCTGCCATGCTGCCCTTGAATATTGCTAAGAATTAAACTGTGAAGAAGGAAAGAATGAATATGGTTCTATAAGCATACCTACCATACGTGCCTTCCACTGATGGCACTGGTTCAAAAGATATACTAGTTCCACTTCCTCTTTTGTTTCATTGAAAACTTCTATAAATCTAGGAAGTGATGGATAACTTTCTGTAGCATGATCCTTAGTGCAAATGGTGCATGTTTATATCATATTTAACAGACATTCCCTATGATTGTGTTTCTTCTGCAACGTGGATAGAAAATAGCCATATTTTGTTCTGCTTCAGCCTACTTTTTTTGGCTTGCATGACATCTAATTGTGTCATCAGGGTGCTCAAGATATTGGTCTTCAAATCTTCCAGTAGATTTCCAATTTCAACTCGTGTAATGCTTCCTCCTAAGGCTCTGTTGTCTCTAGTGATGGCATCATGTCTGGTTGGTTTCAGCCTTATATAGCCTCTGGAGCACCTGATGCACAATTATATAATATCGTCATAATCCTCTTGATAAATACCACTTCCCCATTAAATTTAGTGTTTCTACCCATTGGTTTTTCATACCTTTGATCATCGTAGTTTCAAGAACTTCAGGAGGAAAATTTTCATAAGGCTATCTTTACAGATTATATTGAAAACGTTCTACATATTCTTCAAGAGTCTAGTTAGTCTTAGCTACCATTTGAAAGATTTCATCCTTCAGTTCTCTAGCTTGGCAATAATCTTGGTATTTTTTTAGAAAGGATGTTTTCATTTGGTCCCATTCAATAATGGTACCTCCACCAAGCCCTATAAACCAACACAAAGCTACTCCCTTCAGAGTAAAGGGGAACAGTTTCAGCTTCTGGGGGGTCGGTAGTGTAATTATATCCCCTACATAAAACATCAAATTTGAAAATTAATGCATAAGGATCCTCTGAAGTTAGCCCATGAAAGGTAGGAATGTTTTGTAATGGAATAGCTTTCATGGGAGCATTGACAGTTGTATCAACAATAGGGTATTGCAATGTAGAGGTCTGAGGCTGTTGCTAATTATGAGCCATTTGGTAAAAAATGTGCCAATATCCTTCAGGGATTTCTGAAGCTAGAGATTTGTTCCTAGGGGGTTTAGAAGAGACTTTTAGAATGATTTTAACAACACTACCTTGGTCCAGAATACTGGGTGTCGTTTGTTCATCCACTACTTCAGGAGATTCGGGTTCTCATGATTTAATGTTGGGTGCATATAAGATGTCTTTTAGAACTCCTAAATGCCTCACATTAATTATCGACCTGGGTAAGCATTTTTGTTTCAAGAGTGTACATAGTATGTGCAAGTGATGGAAATTGTTGTATCTACAGAAAGTAATGCTTTAAGATAACTTATTGATTTCAATACAAGAGTAAACAAATCAAAACATAAACTACCAAACCTGTAACTTCAAAGAAATTAAACTATTCAAGCATCAAAATTCAATCTCAATCAAAAAGCTCTAATTGCAATTACAGGCCATAAGCACATCAACCGAGTGCATTGTAGCGTTAATAGAGCTCTTTCAGCTGAATAGAAACTTCTTCATAACAATAATACACCTGATTTAACCAATAATACTCTGGCTTTCAATTAACAGGAAATAAATCTTATCTAATAATTGAATCAATCTACGACATAAATAAATGAAACCAATCAACAAAAATATGAAATAATGTGCGGAATGCACAAACTCAACACCGGTGATTTATATATCAAGTAGATCAATCGTAAACCTATAAAACAAAGCAATTAGACTTGCAGTAAAAAGATAAAAGTATATCACAGGGAAAACCAGTGAAATCCACCAATGACTGGGCCCAAGCTGCTAGTGATTACTGCCTAGTTACTCAGAATATCACAAGCAAACATAAACAAGAATTATATATTACTCATAACTCTGAATGTCATTACAGTAATGATGTTTTCTTTAGAATAACACTTTGTCTCTTAAAATTACAGTTGACGAAAAAAGAAAAAAGTTGATCTATTCTATTCGTTTTTCCTCTCTTATAGTCAAAGAGGAAAAGAGATAACTGTGATTCCTCGGGATCAGGAGATCCTGAGGAATTCACAACCATATGCTATTATCAAAACAATCTTCCATCCTACGCTGATCCTTCTAATTCACTTCTCAACTTGACCATAATGAAATACATTTAGTTTATGTAATCATGGGCTTACATGGGCATTCTGATTGGCCAAAATGCAAAGAAACATACTAGATTGTCTTCCACTTCAGCTTCGGCTCTAACCCTGATTTTCCACTTTACACAGCAAAATTAATGCAAACCTTTGATTAATACGGAACTCAAAAGAGTTAATCCTGCTTTATAAACTTGTCAAATCCACCCATTCAGTGCTCCATTGACTTCCATCGCAAATCATAATTGGCCCGATAATCACTGTAAAACTTAACTTATGCACCCTTAGGCCGCATAACTATGGAAGTGTTGGACTTATGTGTAAATCCTTTATATCTGTGCTTTTCTATTGTAAACTTTTTATAATGAAAATATATTATAAAACATGATTTTTCCGCTTTCAATGCGGGCTCTGCACAACTATCGAGGCATACCTTTCTGTGATAAATCACCATCGTATATTTGCACTTAGCAAATCAGATGGTCTACAAAGATTTCAAATGGGACACAAGCCCGAAGAATACCTACCTGAAATGGGTAGTTTTCTCTCTCCACCCAGCTGCTACGTGTCAAATAATAAGTGGAATTGGGTAAGATCTACTAAAAACCTCTTACCCCTTTGCATCCGCCTGAAATTCTACCTTTTAGCCGAAAATCCACCTTTTCATATGTCTCGCGGACCTGCTGGGGCTTATAAATCATCATATATCTACGCTTCAGGTCCGTCCTTTCTATTATAATCCTTTGTAATAGAAATATATATAAAACTGTGTAAACAAATATATATGAAGGACTTTTGTTATATCAATAAAAACCTTTACAACCCACGATAAGACGGACACCCTAAGTTATAAAATATAGCATATAAACTATTGGTTCTGGAATCCCCATCTCTCATCGCAATCAATGCTTTCCGTAGATATATATAATATGTTATGCCATATTATGAAACCACTGCAATTCTAAAACAAAATATATATGCTTTCGGGTCCAACCCATGATCACAAATCACAATCATCATAAGTCATAAATGTTATGTGATAATCGCGTACCCTACGGAGTTATAAATCATGGTGTAATCAATATTAGGTCCAGCCTATCATTATTGCGGACCTGCCGAAATTTTAAACACAATGTATATATTTCATGTCCAGCTATATATGTTTTAACACTTGTTTCCTTTGTAAATATGATATATTTCTTTATTTGCTTCTCGTTTCAATATGCACTTCTATATATATATATTATACTATATATATATATAATTATATATAATATACTAAATATTATATCGGGTCTAGCTCCATATAACCCTTTATATGTGGTTCTTTTACATTTCTTCCCTTAGCGATGCCGATATATAATAAACAAAATATTTCATTTCTTTTAGACTTTTGAAGAAGGGTAAAGAATATAAAGGAGTTTTATTGAGTTTGAACTCCCGATAGTGATATAACTCATAAATAAACCTCAAGCACAATATAAGCTACAACAGTACTTATGTAATCATATATTTTGTGTAAAACTAAAAAGAAAGAAAAATATACTTATTTTCAAGCATGGGTAAATTCATGCTCAAGTCAAATTATTACTTTATTAAAGCATGTTCTTCATGCTCATTATTATTTATTATTCTCAAATTCAAAGGTTTATTTATAATCTGGAAAAAATATATATATATATATTTTAAAATATGTAATTTGGGTCACAATTAACTCTAGATGCCAATTCAGCCCAACCTGTCAAGTCGACCCTGCCACAAAGCACATGTCTATTCGAACCCCTATGGACTGTATAAATAAAGGGTGAGTTGAGCTCATTTGGACACACACAATTTGCATGCATGGATCTAAAATATCGTAGAGAGAAATAACGAAGAAGAGAAGGGATCAAGTCTAAAATTGAAGAATGGTTTATCTTGAGATCTTATTTGTGGAAGTTTGAAACAACCTCCTCCCATGTCTATCCACGTAACTAGACAACCTGGATAAACATGTTACAAGAGGCTACTATGATCTGATTCAACCTCCTAGGTCACCTTAAGGAAGTGTAATCGGCAAAACACAACCAAACTGAGCATCCACGCATCCAACAAAACCTCCAAGAGCTATGCCTCCTTTCTAGGTGACCAACCCCTAAGAAAACTAAGTAGTTCAAGGACCTATAGCCCTAGTCGCTCCCTTGCCAAGCCCTCCAAGTGATTAAGGGTCCGAGTCATTTCCATGAGCCTGCCTAAGTGTGATTATAGCCTTTTTATGCCATTGACTGTGAGATTTAAGGCTAAATTCCAGGGCTAATACTGAGTCACTTCTCAAAACTTCATGAAATTCATAGAAATGAAAAGAAACATAGAGACAATGATGCCAATGAAAATTCTTAAACAAGGACTTGACTAGATTCTTACTAGCCATGATAGTCATTTCGTCAAACATATGACAATTATGCATTCTACATGTTTAAACAATAGATCTGAGCATAGGGGTCTTATACTTATCTAATAATTGCTAAGAAGCATTGGTGCCTTATCACATTAACTGCATTATCATTTATTAGGTCATATATTCATTCCTCATTCATTCACAAATCAAAAAGGGATGACAACCATGCATGTTCACTATCATAAAACATATTCATAACCATCATATAAAAAATAGAAATAATGACAATATAACAACCATAAATGCCACATAGAATCCAGTACATTTTCTCATAAAATACCAAGGAAAGAAACTCTTATTAATGAATGCAAAATCCAACCCGGTCTAGGTCTACCACATTCTATCTGACCATAGATTGGTTGACCCATTTGTCTCTTCATCTAATCACCCCCATACCATATTCCAAGCATGAATGTGGGACTCAAACCAAAATAACCAACCAGGGCTTCCCAAGGCTAAACCACCTCACCCTCATCAATAGAATTAGGATTTACCGTAATCCTCACTGGAGCACTAGGCCATAAATAAGCATGGATGCCACCAAATTTATCCACCTACAACATGAGGAATTTTCCAATCGCCTAGTCTCTAGGCTTTACCACAACCCATAGTCCAATCCAAGGGTCACTAGGCCATAATTGAGGCACCACCCTCCAAGCTTTACCGTATATTCCGCCATTCACCGGCAAGGATTCCTAGGCCTGATCAAGGGCAACCACCTCTATATTTTACCATATATCCAGCCATTCACCGGTCAAGGATTACTGGTCCCACTGAGGCACATAATACCTGGATTTACTGCAACCCATAGTTTGGTTTGGAGGTCACTAGGCCAGTGGGTTTACCACAATCCATAGTCTGGTTTGGGGATCACTAGGTCATGTGTTCTTTCATTCAGAGATCCACCTCGCTCAGCTTTGAATCCATCCGGCAATCCAACTCAACCAAAACATGATAACCCCATCTCACCATGGCTATCTAGAAATGGAAAGGCAAGGCTGAAGAGCATGATCACACCTGGGAAAACACATTCCCATGATAGAAAGAAAACCAAGAACACACATGCATAACCATGCATTCAAAATATAGCAAGGAAATCACACATGCAAATTGATACCTGCAACTAAACCCATTGTAGCTGCTTGATCCTACTCTTCCTTGCTTGATCTTTGCTTCCTCCTTCTTTTCCTTTCTTGATCCAATTTTGAAGTGCTCTAAGAAAACTTTGTGTGTCCAAGAGTGTGAGAGAGAGAGAGAATAGAAAGAGAGAGATCCAAAATTGAACTAAAAAAAGGTACCAACTTATCCTCAAAATCCTTTTATTAATATAGCCTCTATTTTCTTCATTATCCATTATTTCATTCATTTTCCTCCTCACATGCAACTTGTGACCTTTCACCTTCCTTTTCCCCTAATTTCCATTATTTTCACAAATAAATTGTCAAAAATGTCATTTTTCCTTTCCAAATCCTTTTCCATTTCCTTTTCCAATTTCATTGGCCATAATAAACCAAATGAACACCCACACTATGATGTTTTCCCAACGTTCAGCTTGGAATAAGTGTCCCATAACCGTGGCTATTATTTTGCCTTTATTAACTCTTATTACATGGAATATTTAGCAGGCTATTATAGAACCCTCCCCCTTGGGGGAACACCGTCCTCGGTGCTTAACAACAACAATAACCAACAAGACAGCTAAAAGAAAAACATACTTCCCATGGAGCTTTATGACTTAGCGCGTTGCAGTATTTACAATGATCAACATGCTGAGAAGCAAACCAACATGACAATATAACAACATGGCACCCATAATGACATGACACCCAGACTGCTTGTTGGAGCTTTATAACATAGCTCATGGCAGTATTTAAATCCATATGCATATGTACATATACCAAAACATCACCAACACATATACCCAAAACATATACTAAAACATATATCAAAGACATTCGCTCAACCAGCAAATAAAGAAGGATACATAGCTCGCACCTAATCTTCCATCTCCCATGTAGCTTCATGATCTGAAATGGGGAATTAAAGGCTTCTTGTCAGCTTACAAGAACCTCTCCCAGTCCAAATCTTATATATATTCCCAAGATCCATGCTTATGATTGATAATTGTGGAATTAAAAGTGCTTGAAAGAGGTGTATGTTTGTGTTTGTTTTTGAATTGTTCAAGGTCTTATGTATATTTGCTTATGTTGATATTTAAACACGCATAACAGTAAATAAAGTAGCAAATCAGCAAACACATAAGACAACAATATAATTAGGAGTTCACCCAAACCTCTTGGGCTACGTCTCTGTGAGCTCTAGTCAACTTGACTAGGCTCTCTAGGATTATGGTAATCTTTCTTGTACAAGTTCCACACTCAACTCCATTGGTTTACAACTGAACCTATGGGTTTAGAATACTATCTTATCCCTATTTTTCCATACTCTGTAGACAGATCTAGGCTTCTCTGGACTAGACTCCTTCAATCAACACTCTGAGCTACCTTGAGCTCTAGCTTACACCAACTCCCTCAGAGTTCTTTTAACTATCTCTCGAACTCCTTCTTCTGTCTTCAGCACACATCGGACATCAGCAATAGCTTGATCATTTGATCTCTTTACTGTTCTAAAACTTCATTATCGCTCCATGGCTCTTAGAAGTATTCAGGATTTTCTGAACTCCATCTCAATGGATTCAGCAATCCTCTATAGTCACCTCGACTATTGGAACCTCAAGAATGAATGTTGGCTCTATTCTCTACAATTGCCTCCAACCTTTGGCGGCCTCTGCTTCTACTCTCGGCTCTAGCTCTTGGATTTGGATCTTGGCTCTGGCTCTCACGAGCTTCTGGGTTTGGTTGACCTTTGGAGACGTAGCCCAAGAGGTTTTGGTGAACTCCTAATTATATTGTTGTCTTATGTGTTTGCTAATTTGATACTTTATTTACTGTTATGTGTGTTTAAATATCAGCATAAGTAAATGAACAAAAGTACTTAATAGTTAAAGGCAATCAATGACATACACCTACTTCAAGTTCTTTTAATTCCGCAATTATCAATCATAAGCTAGATCTTGGGAATATATAAGCTTTGGAGTGGGAGCAGTTCTTGTAAGCTTGAGAAGAAGCCTTTAGGTCCTGATTTTAGATCAGGTGGTATCAAAGTGGTTATATCAAAGTTGGTTATATCAGAGCATCAGGTTGATTAACCCCACCTTCAAAGAAGGTTATATTAGAGTAAGTTATACCAAAGAAAGTTATATCATGATGCAAGTGATATCATATCAAGATCCTTGATTGACAGAGAAATCTATCTGCTTGCTCAATTTGAAAGGTGTTCAAATAGTAGAAAGAATTTATTTGTTTGATTGTTTGTAAACTGATTGTTGTTTGGGTTTGCAGAGGTGAAAGCTATTAATAGCTAAGTCCAGGAGAGGACAAGAAGGA
>APFE031216778.1:167376-214168 GCA_000404065.3 Pinus taeda | reverse complement strand
AGTACATTCTTTACCAATTACCTTTGGGGGGTTATTGTGAGGAATTCCACTCATCTAACATATTTTTCCGAGTTAGTGAATTTTTCAACTTGAATAAAGTAGAACCTATTTAGGAATTTGACCATAAAGGTATATTTTCAAAGTATCTTGCCATGGTTAGATACAAACAATTTCTTATGATAATTTATGAAGAAAGCGGAGAAATTCGCATAGGCCCACCCATAGAGAAAGAAGTATCCATTGTTTCCACACAAGAAATTAAGGAAACCAACACTAGTATGGAAGGGACAACTAAATATAAAGGTTGAAGTGTACTACTGCTCAACCAACTTCAACACCACAACCTTGCTCGACTTCTTCTTCTAGTCATAGGAAAAGAGACCTTGTCCATATTAGAGGAGAGAGTAATGATAAATACTTTGAAGGAGGAGATGGATAAGAACCACATCCCTAAGTGTCTTTGGAAAAGTCACATATTACCAATTCGTATAAGTGTAAAATTTCTACCCAAAAAGGGTCTCAAATTTTAGAAGAACCCAATGATATGGAAGTTAACAGTACCACCATTCCTAATGGGGTTATGGAAAAAATAGTCAAAACCGAGAAAATGATCAAAGAAATTTCTATTTAAGAATCGATCACCTTTGAGGACCACTCTTTGACTATACATAACACCTAATATGACAAGGAAACTATGAAGTTGTGATCTGAAAAAGTTAAGGTTCAAAATAAGAAGGTGACCATCCAACTGAAGTATGAAGTTAATGTTTATAGAATTTGACCCATAGGCCTCTTAAAGTCACATCAAACTGCATTCAAGGCACTTGCACACCCAGTTGTTGAAAAATAGACAAAAAATTAAAGCTTAAGTGAATGAATGTGCTTGAGGAAGCTCTAAACCGTGTTCCATTATTTATGAATCCATTGGTTACTCAAGGACCAAATATTGCAATCACTCACCCTAGCATGCCCTAATGAGTTAAGAAAGTAACACACATGTTGAATGGTGTCAAATTATATGTCACAACTAATTTTAGTAACTTGCTAGAAATTATTGAAGAAGCACGGGAAATTGCTTTTCATTTGAAGAACTTATCCCATATGATTCATTCATTTGTTGAATTAATGAAGAAATATATCTAAGATGATCAACAAATTGTTTCTAATCAATTATCCACTTTTGTGAAAATTCAACACTCTAAATGAAATTCAAAGAACACAACAAAACCTTCCTAATTCAAAGAGGATAAATAAATCAAAGTGGGATGTCTCACTAGGATTAAAATGTTAAAGGATGCTATTGTTGACTATTCAAATATTAGTATGGTCATAGGAGAAACACTTTTCTTAAAACTATCAAAGTTGTTGAGGAACTTTAGGTCCCACATATAATCAAATATTCCATGATGATTTCCCTATATGCAATAAAAAAAGAATTACAAATTTAACAACCTTAGGAACCAAATTTGAAAACTTAATAGAATTTCCATAGGCTTAGATTAAAAAGTGGTTGTTTACCTTCATTAATGATGATGAGGATGAATTATCTATGGTTGGAAGACTACAATTAGATGCATAAGAAATCAAGGAGGAGATTTTTTAGATACATGTAAAGAAAGACGTCATTGTTCCCCAATGAAATAATATATTGGAAAATGGTTACAGCAATCATTAAAATAAATTGTTAATCCCCAATAACTATCCAAGTAGTTGGGATAATGATCTTTCCTTAGCCATATATATACATATTCTTCTTTAACAAAATGGAAGAGATAATTCCACATTTGATCCTTCTATAATTTTTTGAGTGTTATTTTTCTTCTAAAGTAATTCCCTTCTATCTTCCTAGTTTTGGATTATTTCGAATTTTTAAAACTTGTTGCAAGTGTTGTAAAGCCAATCCCTAATTGTATTTTCTCTTTTTATTCCAAGTAACTTTTATCATTATTATTGGTTCGTGGGAGTCCAATCATAGTCGCATTAGAGGGTGAATGCATTTACTTTTATGATTTCAGTAACAAGATTGTGTGAACTGTACTTTAGGCACTAAAATCTACTTTGAGACTTCAAGTCTTGAGTATTATTTTTTGACTCTCACATAGAACTTATTTTGGGAAATAATTTTCATTTCTAAATAATCACGGGAATCTCATGAATAGTTGAATTGAGGCTTCTATGATCTATATTGAGTTTAAGAGAAAAATTTCAGCGTAAATCACATGGTAATACATTTGTCGACGCATTTCGAACCAACGAGTGTGGTTCATCATCAAGACAAGTTGAAGAATCAGATCATGGCTACATAATTAAATAGGGAGAGTAGATCTTCCAACGGCTACAAAAACGGCTATAATAGATCATACTGGAAAAAACGACTAAAATTTTGACCAAGAAACGGCTAGACTTGACTATTTAAATTGATTAATCATACTATTATTATGCTAAAAAATATTATTTTAATACCCAGATACTACTGGGGAATATTTATAAAATTGATAGAAATGATCACCTAGAATAATGGAACTAGGGAAATTAACGGTTATTAATCAAAAGGATTTGATATTAATTAAACTAATAATTCATAAAATATTATTATTATAATAAGGTTAATTTATTATTAATGGCAAGTGTAACTAATTAATAAATTTAATAGAAATGTTATTTGATGGGTAAGAATACTAATAGATCTAGGGATATTAGCAATTATAAGTATTTAATATTAACAAAAATAATATTAATTATGTTATACTATATATACGGCACTAGTCAGGAAATAAAGATACCATTATCATCTGTTGAAGTATTATTCTAATAATATTGGTTAGGGCAATAACAGGTCTAGGGAAATTAGTAATAATAAGGATTTATTGTATTATATTATTATTATTACTATAATAGTGTTATAATAATAGTATTATTTTTAAAGGTAACTAAATTATATGGATTTATTGGTAAAGTTGTCTAATTTAGCTATATGAATATAGATAGTTAGGAAAATGATTGTCACTCAAAAATAAGAAATCAAGGGAGATTCCTAAAGAGGATCAATGGATTAAGGCTAAATAGAGCAGGTTAAGAACATATTTATATAAGAAAATTATAACCATCTATAAATAGAGGGAGGGGAGGAAGGGGAAGGAATGATTAGGAAGAGAGGGCCAGAATCCAGCAACTACTAATCTTCCAACTGTCATCCCTATTGAGATTACTTGGTCTTCTTTCGATCTCAATGGCTTCCCTAAATTTTCGGTGATGGAACTACGCAGCTTTAGCAATAAAAATGGCCTCCTCAATACACACATGATGTTGGATCTTCTTTGCATGCTCTGCTAGTGCGAAAGACTTGGTTCTCCTGTGTTTTAGGTCAGTTGCGTGCTCATTAATCCTTTGATTAATAGAGCGTCCAATTTCACCTATATAGGGGGCCCAACAGGAACAAGGAATAATATAGACACCCTTCATGTCCTTAGGGTCGACAGGATCCTTCACAGAATGAAGGGATTTACGAATGGTGTTAAGGGGTCTAAAGGTTGAGGGAATATTATGCTTCTTGAGAATCCTGCAATCTTATCAGTGGTCCCTTGAACAAAAGGTAGGTGGACCCCTGGGATTCGATCTTTAGGTTCTTTTTTAACAACCGAATTACTGGAAGCTTTAAGGAAATCCTTTTGACCAAGGTGTCTACTATAACAATTCTGAACGAAGACATTAAGGAGATGGGATTTCTCTTCCTTGAAGCTCTTTTCATCCGAGACCCTAAGGGCATGAGTAGCGAGGGTGTTAAGAACTCCCACTATGCCAAGAAATGATGGGAACTAGCATGAAGATATTGCTCCGTATGTGTTTTCTTACAAAACACTTGGTGGGAGAGGGAACCGTCAATATTCCTTGGAATAAGAATATCAAGGAAAAGGAGGCAAACATTAACTTCTTGTTCCATGGTGAACTTAATGGTGGAGGATGATTGTTGAGATTCTTGAAGAAGAGATCTAACTCCTCTTGGCCATGAGACCAGATGACATTAGTGTCATCTACAAATCTTTTCCAAAGTTTAGGCAGGAGACGGGCTGAGGCCAAAGCCTTGGTTTCAAAATCTTCCATGAAAAGATTAGAAACAACAGGGGATAGGGGTGAGCCCATGGCAACACCACAGGTCTATTCAAAGAACTCACCCTCAAAACTAAAAAAAGTGGAAGTGAGACAAATCTGAACTAACCTAGTGGTATTGGGATCTGTTAAGCGGTTGATCACTTCCATGGCCTCCTTTATAGGGATGCGGGTGTAAAGGGAAACTACATCAAAACTAACAAGAATGTCCCTTGAGTTAAGCTTTATGTCCTTTAGCTCCTCAACAAAGGATGCAGAGTCTTTGACGAAAGACTCTGTACGACCAACCAAGGGTTTAAGCTTAAAGGAAATGAATTTATCTAAAAGGTACGTAGGACCACCAATGGTGTTGACAATGGGCCTTAGGGGAGACCCCTCCTTATGAATCTTTGGAAGCCCATAGATCCTCGAAGAAATGTGATTGCTCTCACTAAGTTTATGGCAAAGGGAACTTACTGAACTACTGGATTTGATGGCAAGAGCAACCGTCCTCGAAATCTTCTTAAGCAGGTTCTTGGGAAGATTTTTATAGCTTCCACTATTATAAATATGATCTAACATTTCTTGCGATACTCCTCTTTTTCAAGAATAACAACCGCCCCTCCTTTATCGGCTTTCAGAACAACGATGTCTTTTTTCTGGTTTAAGGATCTAAGGGCACCACATTCTTCCTTGTTGAGGTTGCTCCGAGGGGGCTTTTCTTTTCTAAGGACTATGGCATAATCCTGTCTAATAGTGTCCTTAATATTATTTTCTCCCTATTTAATTTTGTAGCCATGATTTGATTCTTCAACTTGTCTTGACAATGAACCACACTTGTTGGTTCGAAATGCGTCGACAAATGTATTAACATGTGATTTACGCGAAAACTTTTCTCTTAATCTCATGAATGTTTTCCCGTGCTCTTGTGATTCCAAATATGTGATATCGTTTTATAGTTCTCTGTATATGTGGACTAATTATTTTCGTTTCCTTTTATTGAATTTGTTTCCTCATGTATGCTTGTGGATGTCAATGTGGAATAAGATTATTAGTATTGAATTTAGCCTTTTATTTTTCTTTCTTTCCAAAGAACACATGCTTCACTTATAGGTGCATGATTTGAATTTTTTATCTTTGATATTCAAGTTATATAAGTGTGTTCAAATAGAAGAGAAACATCTCTCTAAAAATATAGAGAGATTCTGGAAATAGACCCTATGAGGTTGACCTTTTTCCTTGTCAAGAAGCGTTAACAACTTGTTTTTTAGAGTCATCATAAGGAGCTTCATATTACAGATGATATCTACAACTTGTTCTTCTAACCTTAAGAATCTCTTCTCTATTAGATTTCGAGGTTTATTATTAACAAATTCATTAGGAATTGCTAGGGTTTTATGGCATGCTACTGAGAACATTTCCTAAACCCCCTACAACTTTCAAAAATACCTAAGGAATCATGCTATGATTATACTAATATAATTTGTAAACTATTTTTTATATTCTGCTAGGCAGTTCATCACAATAGTTTTATTAAATTAAACACACACACGTATATGGGGTTAATTCCTTTAGATTACACATTTTTTATTAGTGATTTTGTTGTTTATGCATGCAAGTGATAAAATGCAGAAAATAGAGAGTAATTAGATACAAATACACACCAATCATAGTGAAGAACAAGTTATGCTCTAGGAAATCCTTTCAGAAAAAATACTTAGCTAGAAGGTGAGGATACTCTACCCTCTTTTATCTTGAATAAGAATAATGAAATTACAAAGGATGAAGCACTCTTTATGGAGTTCATTGAGACATATGACTTGTAGGTTGCTACAAAACAAATCAAATGAAGTGAGTTGCAAGTATGTAGTCTTAGAAATATTACTTGAAATCTTGAATTTACAATTAGTGTAGGTTCAAGCTTAGTTCCAACATTTCATACCTCTCACTTCAAATTTCTAAGAATAATTCCCATGACATGGGTAATATTTTTCGTGAGATAGGGTGGGAGACAAGCCACTAGAAATTTTGGATGGTATTCTTATAAATGATAAGCATACACATACCTTTTTGACAATTTTATATTATATCATTTTGAAAGGATAACCCATTGGAATGATAAGTTTGTTATTGTACTTGAGCATGGACGGTTGAGATATTTCTTTTTATAGAGTTTGTTGTTTATTGGTTGGCATCACTATATGGCACCCTTTGTGGCATGAGATAATGGAATTGAAATTACCCTTATTTTTTATGAGTTTTTAAATTAAAATACAACAAAAAATTTGATAGTTATTATAATTTCAATATAAAAATTTAGTCAATAAATAATTTGAATCCTAAAGTCGAGAAGAAAAAATAAAACTAAACTTGAATATGAAGAAAAAAGGAAATTGGCTATTAATTTTTTTTACTAAACTTGAATATGAAGAAAAAAGGAAATTGACTATTATTTTTTTTTATTCTCTCCAAATTAACCTAAAAACGTAAAATTTTGACAAATCAATCAAAGGTTTGTTACTGATTTTCCACTAAACCTTAAAATCTCACAAAAAAATAAGATACTTTGAATGTCACTTATAAAAAGTGAGGTTTTGCTAACATGACATGTTAGAACCACTATGAAATAATGTGACTACCATATAAACATTGTTGACATAATGTTGACATAATCTTTGTAGTATGTAATAATGAAACAAGTGTTATATATAGTAGTTAGTATTTGTGATTTAGTTTAAATATAACTAAATTAAAGTAAAAAACAATAAAGATTAGTTAATGGATAGATAGATAAATTAGTAACAATACCTATTTATAACATTTTAAAATTTCAATGAACTATATTTGTCTATCAAAAACAAATTTCTTTATAGATAATGTTGGGCCATGAGAAGATATTTTCTCTAAAAAGCGAAGAGTTAAAATATATATAATATATATCTATATATTATTTTAATTTTGATTTATTAAAATTTGATTAATATATATATATATATATAAAATAAAATATATAAAAAAATTATATAGATAAAATTAATAAAAAAAACTATATAAGATATAATTATACAAAATAAGAATCTAGCTAATTACAATGAAAATAAATAAATTAAAATTAATATTAAAAATTAATAAAATTTAATTTTATTATTAATTATGGAGAAGTTGTAAGTTGTTTTTAGTCAAACACAAATAATAATTAGTCAATCATAATTTGAAGCATTCAATGGAAATGAAAGTGGGTCTATATTTAGTGAAGACTTGAGCATCCATTAAGAAACTCGGTTAAGGGCATCAAGGTCTTCAAGAGGAGTATTTTTGCATTTGTACAAACATAAGCCATCAATAACATTAAGGATGACTAGTAGCGAACATGGTTTACTGGGTTTTGGATAGATGGTAATCAGATTAAGGCACTCTTTGATGTGAAGTTACTGGTTCAAATTCTTACACTATATTGGAAATAATGATGATGAAAAAAATAAGACTGACAGAAAACGTGATGACCAAAAATAAAATCAAATGTGGTGGTTCAATTGGCTCCACTACTAACAAAGACCCACCGGGGTAATTGGAAGAATTACTAAGGTAAATTATATTGACCGCAATCCAATTTGTGTGAACGTTAAGGCGGGTCCCACTCTTTAAATGGACTCAAAAAGGAGAGAGAGAATATTGATGCCCCTTTACGCGTAGGCTGCAAGGCAGAGCCCTGAGCCCACCGTCCATTCCAAATGCACGGGCGCCAGCTGTTATCATGTCGACGTGGAGGAAGTATGACGTGGAATATTGACTATAGGCGTCGAGAAATAGGTCTAATATTTCTAAATTACTAATCCTCCCAATTAGTCATTCCAGTTTTTTTAAAAACAGGACATATGTTAAAAATTAGATTATGCATGATGGTGTTGTACTAAGTCCAAGCTTCTCCACATCATAAAATTACTTTATCCTTTGTCAGTTGTATAGTTGTTTAATTTAAAGTCCTCACTTCTTTCAGAACAGAAAATGACATTACTCTCAACAGAAAAGATTAATTTAAACTAAGGAGTTGGTATTTTGATAGCACTTTATCTTTTGTCAGTTTTGTATAGCAGTTTAGTTTAAAGTCCAGACTTTTCTACTACAGAAAATGGCATTGCCCTTATTACTTTAGATTAATTTAAACTAAAGGTTGGTATTTTGATATTACTTTTATCTTTTCAGTTTTGTAGAGTTGTTTAGTTTAGAGTCTACACTTCTCGAGAGCAGAAAATGGCATTGCTCTTATCAGTAAAGATTAATTTAAATTAAAGAGTTGGTATTTTGATATTAGTTTGTCTTTTCAGTTTTGTATAGTTGTTTAGTTTAAAATCCAGGCTTATTCAGAACAGAAAACGACATTACCTTTATCATATTAATTTATACTAAGGAGTTACGTATTTTGATATGGCTTTATCCTGTGTCAGTTTTGTAATGGAGTGGAGCACCGGGTGCAGGTTTTAGATGTACCGATTAGTCTGTACATATGTAATCATTATAAAATAAGAATGTATCCCGCTAAAACACATAAATTAAAAAAAATAACAAAATAAAATAACAACAATTTTTTATTTATAATATTATTTATCTGTTATTTATATAAAAAATTAATCAAACACAAATAATAGCTAATCAACCAAAAACACTGAATACAATTATGGAGGCAGCCCTAGCTTGTGTTTGCTCACAGGACAAGGTTTATTTCTGAGCCAAACAACTCAACCTAGGCCAGCGTATTTTTTCCTACAATAAACCCACACGAAATCTAAATCTATATATATATAATTATAATTAATTTTTATGATTTTTATATAATAATTATAATTATTTTATAAAAATATTTTCTAAATATATATAATTATATTTATTTTTATGAAAAAAATTCTTATTAAAGCAAGCATCTAATCCTTAAAGATAAGACACATGCATGAAAAAATTACCAAATTAATATATATTATTATATAGAATTAGATTGTAGTTAATAAAGTAAAACAGTGTCCCATACAATAAGTTCTGGACATTTTTTTGGAGTTGAAACATGGCATGATTCAGAAATAAAAATGATGTTTATATATATATAAGTAAAAACAAAAATTTATTTAATTTTTTTTTAACATATAATTATTTATTATTTAATATTTAATATTACTATAATTATTATCCATAAACATAATATCAATAAATAATTTTTCAAAACAATTATAATAAAAATTATATAATTAATATAAAATAAATAAGATTATATATAATATTAATTAAATTAATTATATATTGTTTAAATATATATTTTATAATTATAATTATCTTTTCATAATGGGGTTGGATAGATAATTGGTTTTTGAGTTTGGGGAGGCACCAACCAACACAACAACTATGCAGGAAATTAAGGTGGGGTGGCATGCCCTGCCACCTCCATGTAGGATACATGCGATGTTAATCACTGGAAGCCTATGGATCATCATCTTCTAGAGTATTCTTCTATTGTTTGCTTGAAGTGAAGAGGGATTTTCAACTTTGAGATTGGATCTCTCATGCTTCTAGTGGGAATACGACAACTCTTTTTGATTGTGATGTTCTTAAGTTGGGAGGTAGGGCAATGGAAAAACCAGAGGGAAAATTAGGAACCTTCAACATGGCTCTCACATGACGAAATTTGTGTCAAATTTGAGTTATTGAGTGAGGTTACTCTCCAGCTATGATAGGAGGAAAGTGACGATGGAGAATACTTGGATAGTAAGAAGGTGGGCACAAATGATGGATTAACAAATGTAGCTAGAGAAGGCAGCATTTCTTAGGATGATTGGGGTTGGTGTATTGCAGAGAATTCTAGTAGTTGACTTATGCCTTGGAAGGAATCTACTCCTCCCTGCAGACATGCTTAGGCAATACTTTTCCTTTGGCTAATTGTTGCTCGACAAATGATTTGTGCATGGTTATAGTCCAGTTTACATTCTATTTATACACACTTGCTAGGGAACAACATTGCATTAAATTTTCTAAGCTTAGAGGCCTCTATATTCCAAGACGTATTTGTCTTCTTTGGCCCATTGAATTTTCTTAAAAGAGTCTAGTTTCCTAGCCCGACTCTGTTTAATTGGGTGGGTTTGTCTCCTCAATCTTTCCTATCTGTCCTAGTTGTGTTTCTTTTGAGGAGGAAAATAGGCCTACTTTTCTCATAGTTTCTTGGTGAGGAAAATAGGCCCTAAATTGTATACTCTTGAGGGACAATGGAGGATTATTTTCGTGTGGCCCTAGTGGCTTGGGATTAACTGCTCTTCTGTTATCTATCTGATTGTGGAGGAAAGGATGCTGTGACCATATATGCAGGAGTATCGTGGTGCAGGCGGTCGTGACCAACAAAGTCGGTCACGTGTCGACCTATAGGCTCAAGAGGAAAAAAATACATATCATGTTGCAACCTCTCTAGATACATGGAAGGAAATTCACTAGTTGGAAGAACGTGTCTATCAAGATAGGCATGCATTTGCAAACTTTGAACTTATTGATGAGGTTGCTCATTGGTTACTTGACCCTGGTCACAGTAGGAGCATAAAGAATTAGTATATGCATATTGTTGTTCTTCACTGGAAAGTTAAAAATTCATTGGGACAAGTGTTAAAAGAAAAACATGAGGGTATGAATGACATCATTTCCTTCTTGAACGAAATTCAACACAATCAGTGGAAAATGTAGGATTCTTTGGATAGGATGGAAGCATGAATAACACACATGGAGAAACACATTCAATGTGAATTTCATCCCTTAGGCTCGATTGGTACAAGTGCAAAAGACTTAGCACGCATGTCATCTTCAGAACTATGATATGGATATCATGCAACAAATATTTTCCAGCAATTTATCTTCTATTTTTTAATTTTTATGTTTAGTAAACTTTGGTGATATTTTGTTACTTGGCACTATCATATACCGACCAATACATCTAGTTTCCTATATAGAAAAGTGAGATTATTAGTTTGACACAATGCTTATTAATGATGTATCTTGACGTTTCATGAAAATATAATTAACATACCCCCATGGGGACTTCACTAGGGGAGAAATATCATACCACATGGGTTCATATTGAGGAAAAAATGACATAATATATTGGGACATATATCGGGGGTAAAGGATTTTTATATTAGAAAATATAAAAGATAGAGCTCAAAGTTAATAAAAAATATAAAGGGGTATAAAAAATGTTAATGGGAGAATGGAAACCTGCAATATCTAGTGAAAATAGGGGTTTTTTAAACTGAGGTGTATTGGTTCATATTGCTAAAGGGCTAAATAATGTGATTTTTAGAGAGATTTTCCAACATATAATCAAATTAAAAATATTATTTAATATACGACAAATACACATGATATATGAAAATTTTAAATATAATATATATAAATATATATATAATATATATATATTATAATGTTTTATATATATATTTAAAAACTATTTTTAAAACATTTTTTTAAATAAAACATATGCTAAACTTGAGTATGAAACATTTCCCTAAAAAATTCCATTTTTAAAATATTCACCATTTATGATGATCTCAAATCAATTAAAAATATTTATAAATAATTATGCATATCAAAAACCGAACTGGATGATTAGTGAAAAGTTTACACCCTTCTCGTAATTGATTATATTTTACATTCATAGCCTTGGCCATGGCCTTCGTCATAATTGAGTTACTCCGTCCTCGCTAGGACATCCCTTTGGTAATGGGATTATAGCCCATGATTGAAATGAATTTGCATGTGACTAATAAAGGCTTTAGTTTCTAGTAATAATATATGACTATAGCATGTTGGTGTGACAATAGATGAATCTTTGCAAATAACCAAGTGTATGACAACTCAATTTTATTAAAATATTTTCATTATCATGAATAATAATATGTATAAAATCTTGTCACATCAGAGAGGTTTTATTGGAGGAGTAATACCACACCTCATGATTCATATTAGGGGATATATTTTGAGGAAAAAATGACATAATATATTGAGCATATAAAGGGGGTTAAAAGGTTTTTATATTGACAAATATAAAAAAATGGAGCTCAAAGTTAATGAAAAATATAAAAGGGTATAAAAAATATGAATGAAAAAATGGATACCTACAATATCTAGTGAAAGTAGGGGCTTTTTAAATTGGGAAGGTGTATTGGGTTCGTATTTGTAAGGGGTTAAATAATGTGATTTTTAGAGGTACTTTCCAATATATAGTCAAATTAAGAGTATTGTTTAGTATGCCACGAATGCAGTTGATATGCCAGAGATTCATTGAGTGCAACTCTCGTGGGTACATTATATTTAAAGGATAATTTAAAATTACCATTTTAACTAACAATATTTTGAATATATATGCAGTGTCTTGTCTTACCTTGATTACGAGGTAGATATTTTAAGTTTTACCTTGAATTTTGAGATACATATTATAACATACATTTTACTCTTTTAGGACATAAAACATTGATGATCAAGAGGTGATGGCTTATGATTTTGATTGTCAATCTATATTTTGTTGATGACTATGATATTAATTGAGATTAGTGATTTGATGTTGCTTATCATGCACAGATTGTGATGACTAATCTTTATGATTACATGTTATTGATAATTATCTCAATATAGTGATAGATTACAGTGGCATCGGTGCGTAAGAAGATACTGCTTATGATTTGGTTATTGAGTACAATTGATATTGAAAATTCAATTTACCAATGATGTGTGTGTGTTCACACACATACACATCATTGATAAATTCAATTTCCAATATATATATATATATATTGCCACACCATATTGATGGCATGTTAGTGTATGCAGGTACAAGTTATGTGTTGTTGAATGACTCACATATGGGTGATGAGGCTATATGGAAGAGATTGGATTTTGTTTGTAAGGGTGGGGGCCTACATTCCTAATTCCACTTTGCTAGCACTCCAATCTGGATTGGGTTGGAAGGTTGAAAACCTTAATCATGAAGTTGCATAATTCCATGAAGGTTGGACCACAGATCCATTCATTCATGAGGTTTCTTTGAGGGGCATGCATCAAGATATACATCTTGATTCTTAGTCACCATTAATCTCACAACAAGGGGAGACTAATGACTAAATGGTTGTCTTGATTGTCGTACCTATGTTCCCCTCAATTAGTGATAAATACTTGAACAGAAAGTGTTGTGGCACGCTTAGAGTTGTGGGAAGAATTTTTGAAGAGAATAATAAACTTGTCACCCTTTCTATTTAGAAACAAAAGGATACCTTAAGGGGTAAGTAATGTGGCAGCTTTGGAACTGTGGGAAGATTTCATGAAGAGAAGAGTTCACTTGACACCCTTGGTATCAGGATATAGAAGGATGCTTGAAGGGAAAATGTTTTAGCACTCTTGGAACTACGAGAAGAGTTCTTGAAGGGGACACTGAGATTAGATCCCTAGTATTGGGAAGTAGAAGGATACTTGAAGGGACAGTTTCATGGAACCTAATCTACTTGGCACCCTTGGTATCAAGAAACAAGAAGATAAATTTAATGTTAAGATAATGGACAAAAGAATTTAATTTAAAGAGTATATGTGAAAGTGAACTTATAGTAATTTTTTTTTTTTGAAAATTAGAAAAAGTTGTAAAAAAGAATTACTAGGATTGGACTTAAATGAAACCAAAGGAAAATTGAATGAGGAAATTCTGTCTTGATAAAATATTCGAGGTATCCAAAAACATGTGGATAGAATACTCTAAACTGGAAATAATAATAATAAAATGATTACTTATAATAACTCTTAATGAAGAAGTGAGCATGAGATAAAAATATTCAATTCATATTTAGCAAAAATTATATTCAAGAGAAACTTCCATGTGCGAAAACATAGAATTAGGATCAAGGAAAAATAAGAGAAGAAAATAATAAATGGAAGAAATTAAAGGCCCGAAGGTTAGCTCAATTGGTTGAATCCCCATCTTTAAAGAACCTTTGGTATTGAGAGATCATGGGTTCAATTCTCTTGACACTCTCAGGCTTAGGCTCTGTGGTTGAGTTGACATGAAGTGATCTCTTCAGGTCAATTTTCTTGGTACAAATAATTTGTGGACATAGTGGTGACTGATCCCCAAAGTTCGTGAAACATATAGTCAAAAGGGAGGAAATTAAAGAAAAATAATTAAATAAAGAAATTTTCAATTATATCTATTGTGGGAGTAGTTCTCAATGGAAAGGAGAATTATCCTAAATGGTCGCGGAAAATACAACACACTCTCATTTTTAATGAGCTATGGAAAGGAGTGTGTGTTGGAGAAGGAGATGAAGCACCAGTCTAGCCTACCTCAGACAAGGAGCTCACCATTTGGGAAAATAAGAACAACAAAACCTATGCATTGATTGCAGCATCAGTAAGTGAAGAGGTGAGTCGACATATTTTGCCATTTTCAAATGCTTTCAAAGCCTTACAAAAGCTGAAGGAACTCTATGACTCACACTCTACACTTGAACTTGTTGAACTAATGATTAAACTCTTCACCCTTGAATTACAAACGATGGTTCCCCTCGTTAGCCGGCACTTTCCCTCATAGCCGAGCCGATCATGCTGGGGTGAAACGATGGGCTTGACCGACCCTCTTTGGTCCATTAGGCCCCTCCCTTTTTATTTGGTGGGTAATATTGATGAAGCTACCGCGAAGGCTATAAACTCCAACATGGAAAGTTAATTCTGAAAATGACCCTAAATCTTCGTGTACTGTCTCCTAATCGAGTCATTTGGGATTTCAGAAGTTAAAGAAATTCAGTGACTCTTGATACCCATTTTTGTAAGAAACTCAACCAATGGAAGTTACTTCTTCCATAACCTCTGCTGATGCATCGCATACATCCTCATCATGTCCTCCAATATCCCATTGGTTTCCCTTTGTAAAAATTTTCTCTGCACTCAATACTTGGCCAAAAATCTAATGTGTGGAAGTTTTTCATCCATATGTTCCCCCATACATCTTACTTTCCCCGCACATTTTACTTATGCACATCCTTCGGTTTGACACACTCTAGCCTTCTGCACACCTATAGTTCCACATACATTAATTCTCATGCATGAAAGTTCTCCACATGTGACACATCAAGAGGCCACCTCACGTAATGTACTTCAATCCTTTAAGTAAAACCACCATTTTCTCATATTGAGAATAATTAAGAGCCCATTTAAGGAAGTCTGGCCCTCGAGGTAAAGGAATCACTTAATGTGGTATAGTGTCAGTAACTGTTCAAGTTCTTACTATTGTACTGCATGAATTACTCCCCATCTCCTCACGAGGGGAGTAGCCATAAGCATTAACTTCCCATTATTGTTTCACATGGCCCAATGGGAGTGGAATGAAGGATGATAACATCTTACTAATTGTACCAAAGAATGAGTATTTAATAACTAAGCTCCACTAAAGCTTTATTATTTTCTCATGCATTTCTAAGTACATTGACCATATGGTGACTGAACGAAAGGAGGAGGTGTTTTGGTGGAGATACAGTCAATACACTCACCTTTGTCTAAAATAAATTTCATTGGTCCACAACATATAAGTTCTATTTGAATATGGCCCCTGAAAAAAGACAAAACAATAAAATTTGGTCCACACGGCTAGTGAACGCTACATGTGTTCCTAAATTCTTTAACTTCATGGAAGTAGTTTATATTTTTGCTATACATTTCAACCCAAAGACTAGGACTATCAAACTTGGCATTAAAAAGAGTCCAATTCCTTTGACTCCCAAGGTCTTTAGGAAAATATTTAAGTTCCTAGAGCCTTCCAGATAGCTCGAATTCTTTGAAGCTAGGACTTTTCTGGATTCTCAAGGTAGCAGGATGAATATCATCCAAGAATTACTACCACGCTCACTAGCCCTACCTATCTTTTTTTATTGATATTTCTCTATTTGTAGAGCCATATTGAGATTTCTCTTCCCCATTTGCATGAATAATGGGACAAGAAACAATAGTGACATTTCCAAGGCTAATTTTATATGTATTATATTATTCTCTCAAAATATATGTCTTGTTCGACTAGGTAGAGGTCATCTCTAATGAGGTTACGTTTCAATTAGTTCTTGTTCAAGAATCAAATATGTTTTTAGGATTGCTTATCTAGTAATAGATCTTTTCTCATGCCATACTTTTCACAGACTACCACATAAAAGCAATTTAAATCTCAATTTTGAACCAATGCAATTATGGTACCATGTGCTATGGAAGCATAAGGATAGATTCCAATTTATTCAATTTCAAGGTGTATTTAGAGATCAATTACATATCAACTAGGCAAGAGAACTATAGAATTTGTATCGAATAACAAACTTTCCTATGGGTAAAGGGAATACACAAAAAGAGGGAAGACCATACCTTGATCATAATTTATGTATTTCAAGATAAGCCCTTCTTACGTCCTAATTTTTTGTTAGATATATATATTTTTTTCTAGCATTTGCAGACAATATCACCCATGGTTGATTCTATTTGAAAGAAAGATGAACAAATAGTATATTCTTTACCAATTACCATTGGGGTGTTACTGTGAGGAATTCCACTCATCTAACATAATTTTCCGAGTCAGTGAAATTTTTAAGTTGAATAAAGTAGAACCCATTTAGGAATTTGACCATAAAGGCATATTTTCAAAGCATATTGCCATGGTTAGATACAGACAATTGCTTTTGATAATTTATGAATAAAGAAGAGAAATTCGCATAAGCCCACCCATAGAGAAAGAAGTATCCATTTTCTTCACACAAGAAATTAAGGAAACCAACACTAGTATGGAAGGGACAACTAAACATAAAGGTTGAAGTCTACTACTGCTCAACCAACTTCAACACCACCACCTTGCTCGACTTCTTCTTCTAATCATAGGAAAAGAGACCTTGTCCATATTAGAGGAGAGAGTAATGATAAATACTCGGAAGGAGGAGATGGATAAGAACCACATCCCTAAGTGTCTTTGGAAAAGTCACATATTAGCAATTCGTGTAAGCGTAAAATTTCTATCGAGAAAGGGTCTCAAAATTTAGAAGAACCCAATGACATGGAAGTTGACAATACCACCATTCCTAATGGGGTTATGGAAAAAATAGTTGAAACCAAGAAAATGATCAAAGAAATTGTTGTTGAAGAATCGATCACCTTTGAGGAGCACTCTTTGACTATACATAACACATAATATGACAAGGAAACTATGAAGTTGTGATTTGAAAAATTTAAGGTTCAAAATAAGAAGGTGACCATCCAATTGAAGCATGAAGTTAATGTTTATAGAATTGGACCCATAGGCCTCTTAAAGTCGCATCAAACTACAGTCAAGGCACTTGCACACCCAATTGATGAAAAAGAGATAAAAAGATTAAGTGAATAAATGTGCTTGAGGAAGCTCTAAACCATGTTCCTTTATTTATGAATCCATTGGTTACTCAAGGACCAAAGATTGAAATCACTCACCCTAGTACGCCCTAATGAGTTAAGAAAGTAACACACATGTTGAATGATGTCAAATTATATGTCACAACCAATTTGAGTAACTTACTAGAAATTATTGAAGAAGCACGAGAAATTGCTTTTCATTTGAAGAACTTATCCCTTAGGATTCATTCATTTGTTGAATTAATGAAGAAATATACCTAAGATGATCAAAAATTTGTTTCTAATCAATTATCCACTTTTGTCAAAATTCAACACTCTAAATGAAATTCAAAGAACACAACAAAACCTTCCTAATTCAAAGAGGATAAATAAATCAAAGTTGGATGTCTCACTAGGATTAAAATGTTAAAGGATCTTATTGTTGACTATTCAAATATTAGTATGGTTGTAGGAGAAACACTTTTCTTAAAACTATCAAAGTTGTTGAGGAACTTCAGGTCCCACATATAATCAAATATTCCATGATGATTTCCCTATATGCAATAAAAGAAGAATTACAAATTTAACATCCTTAGGAACCAAATTTGAAAACTTAATAGAATTTCCATAGGCTTAGATTAAAAAGTGGTTGTTTACCTTCATTAATGATGATGAGGACAAATTATCTATGGCCAGAAGACTATGACTAGATGCATAAGAAATCAAGGAGGATATTTTTTAGATACATGTAAAGCAAGACATCACTGTTCCCCCATGAATGAATATATTGGAAAATGGTTACAACAATCATTAAAATAAATTGTTAATCCCCAATAACTATCCAAGTAGTTGCGATAATGATCTTTCCTTAGCCATATATATATATATATGCTTCTTTAACAAAATGGAAGAGATAATTCCACATTTGATCCTTTTATATTTTTTGAGTGTTATTTTCCTTCTAATGTAATTCCCTTCTATCTTCCCAGTTTCGGATTATTTCGACTTTTTGAAACTTGTTGCAAGTGTTGTAAAGCCAATCCCTCGTTGTATTTTCTCTTTTTATTCCAGGTAACTTTTATCATTATTGTAGGTTCGTAGGAGTCCAATCCTAGTCCCATTAGAGGGTGAATGCATTTACTTTTACGATTTCAATAACAAGATTGTGAGAACTGTATTTTAGGCACTAAATCTATTTTGAGACTTCAAGTATTGAATATTATTTTTTGACTCTCACAAAGAACTTATTTTGGGAAATAATTTTCATTTTTAAATAATCATAGAAATCTAATGAATAGTTGAATTGAGGTTTCTATGATCCATATAAAGTTTAAGAGAAAATTTGCAGTGTAAATCACATGGTAATACATTTGTCAACGCATTTCGAACCAACGAGTGTGGTTCATTGTCAGGAGAAGTTGAAGAATCAGATCATGGCCACATAATTAAATAGGGAGAGCAGATCTTCCAACAGCTAGAAAAATGGCTATAATAGATCATATTTGGAAAAAACAGCTAAAATTTTGACCAAGAAATAGCTAGACTTGACTATTTAAATTGATTAATTATACTATTATTATGCTAAAAAATATTATTTTAATACCCAAATACTACTGGGGAATATTTATAAAATTGATAGAAATGATCACCTAAAATAATGGAATTAGGGAAATTAACAGTTATTAATCAAAAGGATTTGATATTAATTAAAATAATAATTCATAAAATATTATTATTATAATAAGGTAATTTATTATTAATGGCAAGTGTAACTAATCAATAAAATTAATAGAAATGTTATTTATGGGTAAGAGTATTAATAGATCTAGGGATATTAGCAATTGTAAGTATTTAATATTAACAAAAATAATATTAATTATTGTTATACTATAAATCCTCGACTAGTTAGGTAATAACAGATACCATTATATTCTTGTTGAAGTATTATTCTAATAATTGTGGTTAGGGTAACTAACAATTCTAGGGAAATTAGTAATAATAAAGATTATGTATTATTATTATTACTATAATAGTGTTATAATAATAGTATTATTTTTAAAGGTAACTAAATTATATGGATTTATTGGTAAAGTTGTCTAATTTAGCTATATGAATATAGATAGTTAGGAAAATTATTGTCACTCAAAAATAAGAAATCAAGGGAGATTCCTAAAGAGGATCAAAGGATTAAGGCTAAAGAGAGCAGGTTAAGAACATATTTATATAAAAAAATTATAACCAGCTATAAATAGAGGGAGGGGAGGAAGGGGAAGGAACAAGTAGGAAGAGAGGGCCAGAATCCAGTAGCTCCTGATCTTCCAATTGTCATCCCTATTGAGATTACTTGGTATTCTTTCGATCTCAATGGCTTCCCTAAATTTTTCGTGATGGAACTACACAGCTGTAGCCTACTTAATACATACATGATGTTTGGTCTTCTCCTTATGCTCTACTAGTGCGGAAGACTTGGTTCTCCTGTGTTTTAGGTCAACTGCGTGCTCATTAATCCTTTGATTAATAGAGCGTCCAGTTTCACCAATATAAGGGGCCCCACAGGAACAAAGAATAATATAGACACCCTTCATGTCCTTAGGGTCGACAGGATCCTTCACAAAACGAAGGGATCTACGAATGGTGTTAAGGGGTCTAAAGGTTGAGGGAATATTATGCTTCTTGAGAATCCTAGCGATCTTATCAGTGGTCCCTTGAACAAAGGGTAGGTGGACCCCTGGGATTCCATCTTTAGGTTCTTTTTTAACAACCGAATTCCTAGAAGCTTTAAGGAAAGCCTTTGGACCAAGGTGTCTACTATAACCATTCTCAACGAAGACATTAAGGAGATGGGATTTCTCTTTCTCGAAGCTCTTTTCATCAGAGATCCTAAGGGCATGAGTAGCGAGGGTGTTAAGAACGCCCAACTTTTAAGCTGAGAAATGATGGGAACTGGCATGAAGATATTGCTCCGTATGTGTTTTCTTACAAAACACTTGTTGGGAGAGGGAACCATCAATATTCCTTGGAATAAGAATATCAAGGAAAAGGAGGCAACCTTCTTGTTCCATGGTGAACTTAATGGCAGAGGACTGACTGTTGAGATGCTTGAAGAAGAGATCTAAATACTCTTGGCCATGAGACCAGATGCCATTAGTGTCATCTACAAATCTTTTTCAAAGTTTAGGCAGGAGATGGGTTGAGGCCAGAGCTTTGGTTTCAAAATCTTCCATGAAAAGATTAGTAACAACAGGGGATAGGGGTGAGCCCATGGCAGCACCACAAGTTTGTTCAAAGAACTCGTCCCCAAAACTAAAAAAAGTGGAAGTGAGACAAATCTCAACTAACCGAGTGGTATCGGGATCTGTTAGGCGGTTGATCACCTCCATGGCCTCCTTTATAGGGATGCAGATGTAAAGGGAAACTACATCAAACCTAACAAGAATGTCCCCTAAGTCAAGCTTTATGTCCTTTAGCTCCTAAATAAAGGATGCAGAGTCTTTGACGAAAGACTCTATATGACCAACCAAGGGTTTAAGCTTAAAGGCAAGGAATTTATCCAAAAGGTAGGTAGGACCACCAATGGTGTTGAAAATGGGCCTTAGGGGAGCCCCCTCCTTATGAATCTTTGGAAGCCCACAGATCCTTGGAGCAGTGGGATTGCTCTCAATAAGTTTATGGCAAAGGGAACTTACTGAACTACTGGATTTGATGGCAAGAGAAATTGTCCTCGAAATCTTCTTAAGTGGGTTCTTAGGAAGATTTTTATAGCTTCCACTATTATAAATATGATCTAACATCTTCTTGTGGTACTCCTCTTTGTCAAGAATAACAATTTCCCCTCCTTTATCAGCTTTCAGAACAACGATGTATTTGTTCTGGTTTAAGGATCTGAGGGCGCCACATTCTTCTTTGTTGAGGTTGCTCTGAGGGGGCTTTGCTTTTTTAAAGACTACAACACAATCCTATCTAATAGTTTCCTTAATATTATTTTCTCCCTATTTAATTCTGTAGCCATGATCCGATTCTTCAACTTGTCCTGATGATGAACCAAACTTCTTGGTTCGAAACGCGTCGACAAATGTATTACCATGTGATTTACGCTGAAAATTTTCTTTTAATCTCATGAATGTTTTCTCGTGCTCTTGTGATTCCAAATGTGCGATATCATTTTATAGTTCTTTGTATATGTGGACTAATTATTTTTGTTTCCTTTTTTGTTTCCTTATGTGTGCTTGTGGATGTCAATGTGGAATGAGATTATTAGTATTGAATTTAGCCTTTTATTTTTCTTTCTTTCCAAAGAACACATACTTCACTCATAGGTGCATGATTTTAATTTTTTATCTTTGATATTCAAGTTATATAAGTGTGTTCAAATAGAGGAGAAACATCTCTCTAAAAATATAGAGAGATTCTGGAAATAGACTCTATGAGGTTGACCTTTTTCCTTGTCAAGAAGTGTTAATAACTTGTTTTCTAGAGTCATCATAAGGAGGTTCATATTATGGATGATATTTGCAACTTGTTCTTCTAGCCTTAAGGATCTCTCCTCTACTAGATCTTGAGGTTTATTATAAACAAATTCATTAGGAATTGCTAGGGTTTTATGGCATGCTACTGAGAACATTTCCTAAACCCCCTACAACTTTCACAAATACCTAAGGAATCATGCTATGATTATACCAATATAATTTGTAAATTATTTTTTATATTCCGCTAGGAATTTCATCACAATATTCTATTAAATTACACACACACACACACACACACACACATGGGGTTAATTCGTTTAGATTACACATTTTTTATTAGTGATTTTGTTGTTTATGCATGCAAGTGATAAAATGTAGAAAATAGAGAGTAATCAAATACAAATACACACCAATCATATTGAAGACCAAGTTATGCCCTAGGAAATCCTTTCAGAAAAAATACTTAGCTAGAAGGTGAGGATGCTCTACTCTCTTTTATCTTGAATAAGAATAATGAAAGTACAAAGGATGAGGCACTCTTTATGGAGTTCATTGAGACATATGACATGTAGGTTGCTACAAAACAAATCAGATAAAGTGAGTTGCAAGTATGTAATCTTAGAAATATTACTTGAAATCTTGAATTTACAAGTAGTGTAGGTTCAAGCTTAGTTCCAACATTTCATACCTCTGACTTCGAATTTCTAAGAATAATTCCCATGACATGGGTAATTGTTTTCATGAGATAGGGTGGGAGACAAGCCACTAGAAATTTTGGATGGTATTCCTATAAATGATAAGAATACATATACTTTTTTGGCAATTTTATGTTATATCATTTTGAGAGGATAACCCATTGGAATGATAAGTTTGTTATTGTACTTGAGCATGGATGGTTGAGATATTTATTTTTATAGATTTTGTTGTTTATTGGTTGGCATTACTATATGGCACCCTTTGTGGCATGAGATAATGGAAGTATAAAAAAATGGAGCTCAAAGTTAATGAAAAATATAAAGGGGTATAAAAAATATGAATGAAAAAATGGATAACTACAATATCTAGTGAAAGCAGGGGTTTTTTAAATTGGGAAGGTGTATTGGGTTCGTATTGGTAGGGAGTTAAATGATGTGATTTTTAGAGGTATTTCCCAATATATAGTCAAATTAAGGGTATTTTTTAGTATGCCACAAATGCATGTGATATGTTAGAGGTTCATTGAGTGCAGCCTCCGTGGGTACTCATATTTAACGGATAATTTAAAATTACCATTTTAACTAACAATATTTTGAATATATATGTAGTGCCTTGTTTTACCATGATGATGAGGTAGATATTTTCAGTTTTTCCTTGACTTTTACGATAGATATTATAACATACACTTTACTCTTTGAGGACATCAAACATTGATGATTTAGAGGTGATGACTTATGATTTTGATCGCCAATCTAGATTTTGTTGATGACTATGATATTAATTGAGATTAGTGATTTGATGTTGCTTATCATGCATAGATTGTGATGACTAATCTTTATGATTACGTGTTACTGATAATTATCTTAATATAGCAATAAATCACAGTGGCATAGGTACGTAAGAAGACACTACTTATGGTTTGGTTATTGAGTACAATTGATATTGAAAATTGAATTTATCAATGATGTGTGTGTGTGTGTGTGTAAACACACAGACACATACACATCATTGATAAATTCAATTGAGGACATCAAACATTGATGATCAAGAGGTGATGACTTATGATTTTGATCGCCAATCTAGATTTTGTTGATGACTATGATGTTAATTGAGATTAGTGATTTGATGTTGCTTATCATGCATAGATTGTGATGACTATTATTTATGATTACATGTTACTGATAATTATCTTAATATAGAAATAGATCACAGTGGCATAGGTACGTAAGAAGACACTACTTATGGTTTGGTTATTGAGTACAATTGATATTGAAAATTGAATTTATCAATGATGTGTGTGTGTGTGTGTAAACACAAAGACACATACACATCATTGATAAATTCAATTTTCAATATATATATATAATATATATAATATATATATAATATATAGATTGATGGCATGTTAGTGTATGTAGGTAGAGGTTATGTGTTGTTGAATGACTCACATATGAGTGATGAGGATATATGGAAGAGATTGGATTTTATTTGTAAGGGTGGGGGCCAACATTCCTAACTCCACCTGCTAGAACTCCAATCTGGATTGGATTGGAAGGTTGAAAACCTTCATCTTGAAGTTGCACAATTCCATGAAGGTTCGACCATAGATACAATCATTCATGAGGTTTCTCTAAGGGGCATGCATCAAGTTATACATCTTGATCCTTAGTCATCATTAGTCTCACAATAAGGGGATACCTAGGACTAAATGGTTATCTCCATTGTCATACTTATGTTCCCCTCAATTAGTGATAAATACTTGAAGGGAAAGTGTTGTGGGAAGAATTTTTAAAGAGAATAATCAACTTGTCACCACTGTTATCTAGAAACAAAAGGATACTTGAGGGGTAAGTGATGTGGCACCCTTTCTTATCGGGAAAACTAGTGTCCATTCAAAGTTGCTAGTCCCACTAAGACAGGTAGTTATCTTACAAACAAACAAACTAAACTTACTTGCGTTCTCCTTTACGAGAAATAGATGAGAGAGAAGTAGAGAGTACCAACCTCAGTCTTCCGCTTGGCTCCTTTCTTGTTTCCTCTCCCCTTTGACAGATCGTTTCCACTCCTTCCTCACTTGTCTTGCTTCAAATAACACCTGTAGAGTCAAAGCAACATAATACCATAAAAGCATAGAGATCTATAATCATAAAAAACATAGGATCAGATATATATTGACCATACAAATGCATATATCAATTCAATATTCAAAGACATACAAGAATATGGAGGAAAACTCAAATATATTTATTGATATATGTAGTAGAAGAGAGGATTACAACCCATTGATCTGACCTAGCACCATCCTCCCAGCATGAAATCCCTTCTTCACCTCATGAAAAGCTAGATTACCCAACACTATGATGTTCCATAGAGAAACCAACAACACTTCCTTACAAGATGAAAAATTCTAGCCCCTGGATCTCTAGGATGAGGGATCCATAAATAGATGTTTGCTGGTTGGTGAGTCAGCTTCTGGGTTTTTGATTAGTTTCATTTCTCTGATAGTTCTCAATTCCACTTGGATATTTCATGATCTCTTACTCATCCTTGGGCGAATTCAGAGAGGCAAGTGTCACAGGAGAAGTTTCTGGAAGATTCCATGATCACCCACCTTGCAAACTGTCTCTATCATTTGTCTACGCTTGCTCATCGTACCCCATAAAAGGGATTTTCAGTATGGATCACACTCCCCGCGTGCATTAGGTGGGATGCATCACACTTTGAGCATGGAGCAGGTGAGAAGGTCCAGTTTTGACTAGTTCTAAGCAGGTTTTCATGGAGAACTTCTGGTATGAAACAACACTTTTAGGGACTCAAAAGCCCTTGGTTTATGGACATATAAGATTGGGGTTGCAGTGCCCAAATATGTCTATAACAGTTTCCCCCTAAAGCATGAGGTCGTAAATCTTTTGATGTCGGGTGAAATGCTTTATCATGAGGATCCGAGGATTTTCGAACTGGAAGGTGACCCGTAATAAGATACAATACAATACATTATCTTCATAATATTTTCATGATCTAGCTGAGCATGAGGCGGGCATTCCCATGCTCAACTTTATAAATTCATTTTCATGTACATTGGACAGACAACCGTCTGTATGGTAGACTGATGATTTTGGTAGAGCCATGATCCCTTAGCTTGGATGATAATCTGTGCAGCTATGATGTACATTTGATGTCTTTACTTTCTTGAATATATCGCAGCCCGGATGGATGAAACTAGATCTGAGGTCTTCAAACTCGTTCAGTCTTTTCCCGAAGTACAAGTCGATCCATGTGAAAAAGATGTTCTGAAGTCAAACATGGAAATACATCGCTTGATTACCAACCAATGATGTAAGCTGTTAACAGGCGCGAGAGGAATCACTAATAATGATAATGACCCTCAAGGTACTACAGTACAATTCACGTGGTGTGAAAATGGGACTTGACGTCGAACACCACGAAAAATCTTTCTGTCAAAGGCCATTGATGTAAACCTGTTGCCGAAAGTGAGAAACTTACCATTGAGGCATGCAAGCTTCAAAAACTTGAAAGGGTTGTTCCTAAGTCAACTTCTTGGATAATGAGCTAGTGTCGACAAGAAGTGACCCATCATAGGAGGGTCTTAATGAATCCCACATCTACGACATGAAATGGAGAAAATAATTTTGTGGAGGTGAAAACGATCTGATGATACAAGGTTCAGGGTGGTGGTCATGAAAGAATGAAGCGTGAAGGTATTGCAGCGGATGATACTGTTGGACACCTAATCCTAATGGGTTAGTGTGGAAACCGAACAGACTAAGTAGTCCAAGGGACCTTGGGATGTGAATCCCAACGGTCACCATATTGTACTATAAATGTACATCTATTGTTAATAAAAGGGCAATGCAAGCTTTATCTTTCCTATTTGTTCTCGTTGTCCATGTTTTTTTAACATGGTATCAAAGCGGGCGATCGCTGGTCCTGCTCCAATTTGAGCCAATTGTTTTGTGGCCTCTTTGTGCATGTCAGTTCTGCATTCCTACAGATAGAATTGTTATTATTGTGTGCATCCCTATTTCATTTCATGCTGCAAACTCTCTATCTGATATTCCTATGACATAACGCCTCTGTCACACCTGCGCTGCCCTGAATTCGCTCAAAATACAAAACCGTTCTAGCGCCTCTGGGCTCTGTCCATTAACGCTTTGTCCATTGCCTGCTCCTCTGTCCACTGACTGACATGGTACGCAAACGTTAAAACCCTTGATTTTTTCTTTGAAATGCATATGGTATCTTCGCCTTCATTTTTGCTGTATCTATGTTTTTCATGAATGCATCTGAGAGCCCGAAATCCCAAAGCAAAGAACTTTTCTCGTTGAATGCATCTGAGATTTCTCGCTGAATGCGAAGAAATTTTGGGAACCCATTCATTACGTGCATTTCTGGCCATATTTCTTCTAGGTTCTCTCCTTTCAGAGTCTTGATATTCTCTAACATTGTTGCTGGGTCAATTGTCTCCCTTATCTCTCCTGGTATCAAAGCATCTCTCGTTGATTTGGCACCCAAAGATCTAAAGAACGATGTGATAAGGCCGGCTGTGGAGGGAACACTGAATGTTCTGAGGGCATGCACGAAGGCCCAAACCGTGAAGCGCGTGGTTGTTACATCATCTGTGGCTACATTTATGAATCACAACCCAGTGGAGCGGAATCAGATCGTTGACGAATCCCGCTGGACGGACGTTGATTCCCTGCAGACTAAAAAGCCCTCTTCCTAGGAATATGGGGTTTCCAAGATTCTAGCAGAGCGAGCAGCTCTCCAATACGGGAAGGAGTATGGTCTGGATGTGGTGACCATCGTCCCTGTGCTTGTAGTTGGCATTTCGATTACCCCAGACGTATCATACAGTGTTCAGGCGGCCCTCTCTCTCATCACTGGCATCCCATACCTGTTGCAGCGATTTAAGGGCTTCCAAATGTTAGCGGGGTGTATACCATTAGTACACGTCGACGACCTCTCCTGGTATTCATGGTCATTAAACCCTTAGACTTCGCAGAAACCCAAGGTTATGAAATATTGGACTGAAATCTCCAGTCGGGGGAAGATTGTATGAATGGTGTGAATGGAACAAAGAAACTTATAGTAGATGCTTAGAGGCACTTTGTGAAAGCCCGCTGGGGAGACGTTGGTTACTGAGAGATTGCTCTCCGACATTTTAAGCCAATGAATAAGTTGATATTCTTCCAATGAAAGGTCGGTTCGTAGACTCAATCAGGCAGCATTAGACCGGGCAGAAGAGAGCTGCACTCGCTTCGAAAGGAATATAGAAACCTCCTTCTTCATCCGCGATCACTCAACTGAAGAAACAGGCACTCGATTTGGATGGGAAGAAGCCAAGATAAGCGCGGAAATCCTCCACAATTCTGTCATCCCGGTCGTCATGAATAACAAAGCCGAGATTACAGGTGCTCATCTGTGTTGGTACATCAAGTGGAGGTGCCGGTAAGTGTTGGGTGGTCGCTGGTTCGAAGATTCGACCAGCCTCAAATCTACAAGCACTTCGTCAGCAATTGTTTCATGCGGGGGATCTCAAGGTTGGTTGCTTGAGAGAGGTTCAAATCGTCTCTGGTCTCCCTGCTACCTCGAGCACTGAGCATCTGGACATTCCGAATGAGGAGCGGCACATTCTGAGCTTCAGCATCGTGGGAGGCGATCACAGGCTCATCAAGTTGTGTGACTTTTATATGTGTATCTATTTCATTTGGTATGGTAAACAGCATGGTGTACCTATTCAATTCGAAAACTTTGTATTCATTGTCTGGCATATTAGAAATAATACCCTTACAATTTGGAATATCAAAATTCCATGAAATTATTTCGGTGTCTTGTGCAAAAATCTCGTTAGATGTTCCTTCTGTGATCGATTCAATTGGAATGCTTTGAAACTTTCGGTATGGATTTTCATCTTCATCTCCCAGAACTATTATCAAAGAATTATTATTGCTGTAAAAGCATATGTATTCAACGTCAATTATATAACTGAATCTTAGGGATCTCCCATCGTTACCCCTGAGAGGTGAGAGTTCATGTAGGTCGAATGGAATAATATAGGATCCGTTGCCTCCAACAAAAGAAGCAAATATTATGTCATGTGCTATGACCAATGCGCTTACAGGATCCCCGTTCGCGGGATAGTTGAAAGGTTGTAAATGGTAACAACGATCAGTATTACCATTCATGGATAACCAGCTAGGCCTATACCTTTAGGGATTGTTCCACTTACAAGAGGCCTGATATTGATAATTGCAGGCATATGTTTGTTTTTAGGTAGAGAATCAAATTATCAGCATTGAATAGATTTGGTGTTGTCCATGGAACAATTTGAAACAACCTCTGAGTGAAGTGATCCGTAGAGAAGTTTGGAATAGACTTTGGTGGATCCTTGATCAAGTGAATTTGAAGCAATTTTGAAGACATTTTTGGAACTCATTCTTGGAGCAGTTTTTTGTAGATATTTTGCATGATTTCCATAGCAGCTAGATGCTCTGAAGTTTGAAGTTGAGGACAGTGCTCATCTTCACATTTATATACTTTTTTCATTGGCAAGATCTTGTAGTAAGAGTACAATATTATTTTTCTGTTGCTGTTGCCTCAGTTGTGTTTTTTAAGTGACATTGAAGAAAAATGGCCAGACTTGAAGATGCATTAAAAGTTATTGAATATCCTAATTCATTCCACTGTTGATGAGATGGTCAAAGTTAACAAAGAAACTCTCTTGACATCCAAACCTCTCTGCAAACTGCACATGAGAATATTGAGTTTTTGCAGCTTGAGACAAAGCTACAGCAAGAAGAACTACAGCAATGGAGTCATCTTTCTGAACCTGTTTCTGTTCAGAATATTGAAACAGACTCCCATAAACAGAAAGTTAATAATGCAACAATTGTACATGCAGATGCAGAAACTCAGTCTGCACTTCCCAAGCCCATCATCAGACTTTGGGAACATCTTGTCCACAACAAGCACATAACCGGTCTTGGATATGACAAGGACTTGTCCTTTCATATTCCAGACTATGCCAAGCGCATTCAGTTTTAGAGTGCTGGATTCATTTATGACAGTTCACCTACTCCTCATGACAGTTCAGCTACAACTGTTCTAGACTCTGCTCCTCTTCCACAGCAACAACAATGACAGATCGTGAAATGCCAACACTGTGATCGAGTTGGCCATATGAAAGATCATTGTTTTGATCTTCATCCATGTAAGCACTGCCATAAAACCAGTCATTCTTCAAACAGATGCTTCAAAAACAATCATCCTGCAAGAACAAAGATTCATCTAGGATGGATCGCTTCTTGGAAATGGGCATCAACAGCCAAGAAGATATTTCAAGCACATGTCAGAACTTGTTCCAGAATATTGAACAGTCTTGCAGTTGAGTGTTCTCCATCTTCTCACCTTGTATCTGACAGGGGGGGAAATGATGGTCATCTACAAGCTTCAAAACCACATCAAGCGAGCCTGAGCCACAACTTGCCACATCAGTTTTAGAGTTGTAACTAGAGACAAAGATGCCTGAACATGCCTTCAGTTGGCGATCTGGGACACTTCCTCTAGCAGAAGACTTCAGCTTCGTGCCAGTTTTGGAAGAGTTCCGGAGACAAAATTGAGAACACTTCCTCTAGCAGAAGACTCCAGCTTCTTGCCAGTTTTGGAAGAGTTCCAGGAATTGCATTAAGCATTCCAGAGTTGTTGGTCATCCTTAACCATCACAGGTTGAGACTTCCCTTTTCAGGTTGAATTTTTACCTTTTATGCGGGGTGAGACCTCCCTTTTATGGTTGAAGGTTTCCCTCTTTAAAACAATAGGATCACTTCCTCTAGCAGAAGACTTTAGCTTCTTTCCAGTTTTGGAAGAGTTCCGAGAACTGCACTAAGCATTCCAGTGTTGGTGGTCATCCTTAAACCACTGCCTTTTTATACCAACATTTCAGAGAGCACATTCAGCCTTGTGCTGCCAAGCATTTTTGCACATTTTGTATTACAGCTCTTTTCTTGGACTCATACATAACCCTTCGGATTAAGGGGGGGAATGTTGGACACCTAATCCTAATGGGTTAGTGTGGAAACCGAACAGGCTAAGTAGTCCAAGCGACCTTGGGATGTGAATCCCAACGGTCACCATATTGTACTATAAATGTACATCTATTGTTAATAAAAATGCAATGCAAGCTTTATCTTTCCTATTTGTTCTCGCTGTCCATGTCTGTTTAATAGATACATAAGCTGGGTTGGTGAATTCTCTAAGCGACTTCTCTTGAAAATATCGATGACACTGAAACGGATTGGTAGCATTAACCCGAAAAATGGATGGTACGGTGGACCAATGGTGATATGACCGGCGAATGGAATGACCCAACCCGACTCAATCATGGTGATGGAGTGAAAGTGTCATTTTCAAGAGTGACTTGCTACCAATAAAGTTTCTTCAAGTTTTCTTCCCGATTTTTCCCCAGTCATTTCCGACCAGTACCTCTTTATTTTTGTCAAGCTTGAGGAGGATAACATATGCTTGTTCTATAATTTTCCCTTCGGGCAAAACCGTCGCTATGTTTTAACGAGCCTAGCGACAGTGAAACTTGCTCTTATATGCATGGACAAGTTTGTCGCTATTGTTTCAATGATTTTAACGACAAATATAACTCAATCCTTTTCAATTTTAGAGAGTCCGAAAAGAGACAAAAAGGAAACTCCAATAATCCTTTTTCATATTATAATCCCTTAAGATCGAAAAAATATAAAATAATACAAAAGGGATGACTTTTCGATAGTTTTAACGAGCCGAACAAGACAAGCGCTCAATCTTTTTGTGCAATGATCCCTCAGGTCCAAAAATATTAAAATCTAGAGGAGGGATGGCACTTCCAATCACTTTAATGAGCTGGAGAGGCCAATTGCTCGGCAATATTTTCATATTTTATGAGTCAGATGAAAAGAACTTAAAGAAGACTCATTTTTTGAGGAACGAGCGATGATTTCAGATAGCAGCTAGTTCCAGGTAAGGTTTGGAACTTTTCAATCACGACAGTGTAAAGAAGGTGGCTAATAGGATCACTTGTCGCAACTGTTCCTCAAAAGGGGTAAACAATCAAATGGAGGCGTATGATTGGCCAAAAAAGAGTGGAGGTGATGGTAAGAACACGACCAAGGCTCAAAAGCTGATAATTATGCAATTGCAATGGTTATTTACCAAAGGTGGGTTCATTTTTTAATGAGCTTAAACTCTGGTGGAACATATGCTCACTACTAGGTTTATTTTTTCACGAGCTTGAACTTCACGTAAAACTACTTGTGCTAGCTGTATAAGAAGGATGTCTAATCAGTAGGTTCATTTTTTAGGGAGCTTGCCCCATTCGCAACTTTGCTTCTCAGCCTTTCGTATGCAAGCTAGGAATGACCAACTACTATCCTAGAGGTAACGAACTACTAAGGTTAGGTAGGATAGCTTCTCGGTGGGAAACATCTCCTTTACTTTGTCATTTCTATTGATCCTGGCAAAGGTGAATGGTTGATCAGGCCAATCACCTAACTTAAGTAGTTGAAGTTAGTAAAAACTAAGGGGTTAGAGTTACGCTGGTCGCTTTTCACTTGCATCCAAAAGGTTTGCATGCCCCCCAGTTTAACGAAGTAGAGTTTCCAGGTTACCATACAGAAGTTCTTGCATCCACAGGATGGTTCCACCTGCGCAATAAACAGAAACACTTCCATGGCGATGTCCATCGAAATGGACAAAGGTGACTGTTGTCAGTCCTAATCACATAACCTTTGACGGGGGAATATTTTTCCAGACTGATCCATTTTCCTAGATGGACAGGATCGTCAGACTAGTCATATATCCTCCACGGAAACCTACCCTATACCTAAAGTTTTCCTACCGAAGTAGACCAGGGTGCATGCCCCCTGGGTTTCAGTCACATTCACCGAATCACTCGCGTTCATCAGGTGGATTGACTGGAGATTGATGAGACATTCCTTACGCAAAAAGACTAGTTAGGGATGGCACTTGACTATTAGCTATGTGTGATCCAGGGAATGAAAGATGGTCTATGAGCTGGACCACTTTGCCTTCATGCGAAAAACACATCACTCGAAAGAGTGAGGAAACAATAGCTCCCATGCTATAAATGTAGTCACGCCCAAGGAGTAGATTGTAATCTAAAGGTCCTTGGACTACCATTACGTTCAAGTAGACAGTTTTCCTTCTCAAAGTTATAAGCAAACTTGGAAGGATCCTTAACGGTCAACTGGTTCCTTTGTCGAAGCTTGTCAGCTTTTGCATCTCAGGCAGAAGCGATGGTGAACCAAGCGCTTTCCAAGCAGTTGAGGAAATGATACTCACAGAATCCCCTTCATATATGATAGTACTGACCATGACCATTCTGTAAGCTTGTACTATGATCCAGAATGGTACATTAGATGGTAGACGGGGTCTGCCTAGTAGATTGCAATCGAAGGAAATGACTAGGTTTCTTGGAGGTGGGACCGAATAAATGTTCAGATACATCTCTGATGAACTTCCTTCCTGCGGTAAAGGAACAGGTAGGTTTCCCCCATGTTAATTAGATTGAGTGTTTATGAAAATAATTTGAACGGTGTCGTTCTCATTCTCTTTCGTGACTGTATCATCTGAAGGTAGACCTTCTGAAGACAAGACTGGGTCGACTGCTGTCTCGACCTGTTGACTTTGGTTTAGTGTGAACTCAGAGGGTTTATCTTCAATGATAGATGCTTCGACCAACCATAAAGGTGTGTCAGTCGGATTTTCAACTAGTGATGGACTCGGCAAGAGTTTCTTCTATCCAGGACGAAGCTGTAGCGGTGAAGCAGTACGGTTATCCAAGACTCTTTTAGCTTCATCTAGGAAGGGACAACGGTGGATGGCATGATAACCTTTGCACAGTCTTCAAGGAATTTTAGTTTTTCCTTTTTGTCTAGTGACTTTGTTTTCACTAGTTGAGGCTGTATTTTCAACATGATCGTTAGAGGTTGAGGACATCGGATTGTACAAGTGGGGAGACCAGTCCCTTAAGATCCGTGGGATGCAAGGACAATCTCGATGATAGTGGCCCCCTTTGCAAATGACGCATGGAGATTTAGGTTTGGATGGTGCGGTGTTTGGATTTGCGCTAGACGATGCTTGGTTGCTCCCTTTTGCCATGGCTTCTTCTTCTTCTCAGTTACTTGGTCCTTAGCTTTACTAGCTTCACCAAGCGAAGAGGAAGAAGGAGAGGGAGAAATAAACAAAGTAGAAGGTTGGGGGGTGACTCTAGTATCATTTGGTTGCTGGTTTGATTGCTCAAGAAACATAATGCTTTGGATGGTAGAGGTCGAGAAGAGCCATATTGGCAGGCCAATTGTCAATCCTCGAAGGGACAATGTGGCCATATGCGGTGCACCAACATCTCCCCAAGAGGAGAAAGGATTAGGATTTCCCCCAAGGGGAAATCCTTGGTTGGTGGGCTCCATTTTCTCAACCTAAGATCAACGAGGGAACAATGACGTTATTCCGATTAAAATAAATTTTATGACGCTTTGACAAAACTTGCTTTTTCAATTTTTAAGAGTCGAGAAAAATCTAAAGATGACTCTAGTCGCCTTCGATTTTTAATGAGCCTGAAGTGACAAGTGCTCAGATGGACCTTTTCTTTTAAGGAGTCTGAAAAGGAACAAAAGTGACTACTCTGGAAATCTAGACAGAGGGATTACCAAACCAATCGTAAAACTGTAGAATACTTTTTACAGTACAATAGTCAATCTTCTTGAATGTTGTGTTTAGTGCATTGTGATTGATAGGGTGGCAGATATGGCTTCCTAAGGATAAAGGATATAGCCTATTGTGGTCCCCAATATATACTCGACGGTATGTGGGAGCACAAGTCCGTACTGGTACTTGTCATCCCAAAGAGGAGGAATCACCCAACCTATGATGAAAGTGATAGTTACCAGGCTTTACGACGCCAGAATAGATCTCTAGCCTAGACTTCTAAATGTTGTGTGTTAGGTTCCAAAGTGTTTTTATGTTCATTGAAATTTATTTTATAGTTGATCTTTCTTAAGAAGTTTTCCTTTAAGGTTCATCGTGTGATGTAGATATACAACTCCTAAATATGCAATCTAATCTCATAAGCAGTCGTTTATTTCTCTTTCTGCAATGAAAATCCTAGCTACTAAGGAAAGAGAAGAGAAATTCTTTCAACAAAGAGCAGAGAGCACACACTAAGATGCACTGTCCTAAATCAATCTCCACAAGCAGTCTAAATGCAAATTCACATGCATGTATTTGTTTTCCGCTTTCTTAATGTGTGAATGAAAAAAAGAATGATAAGTACAAATCTAAATTATTTTTTCTTTCAAAGCGATAGTATTAACAATTTTATTTTCAAAAGATGAAAGGAAGACAAGGACGGGACTTTTCTATTTTGAATTGAAAAGTGCTTTCGACACTTGAAATACCATTAATTAAAATCAAATAAAAGAGTAACATTGTAATCGACTATAAAAAAGAGGAGGATTCTTTTCTTTGATTGAAAACGACAGTTGCGACACTTTCAAATCAAAATACAACAATTCGATTAAGCAACTGTTTGTAAAGGAGATCTGTAAATGGTGAAGAATACATAAAAACATTCACAATTCTTTGTACAATTGAGGCTGAATAATGCAAAGGATGGGAGTTTCAACAGTGGTATACTGATCACAAAGAGCAAAACTCCTAAATAAAGCTGAAGAGAATGAAGAAAATCCAAAATCTGGAGGCAAAAACAGTCTTATCTAATCATCGCACCTGTAACATAGGGAAATAGGGATGCATCTCACCTACAGCACATTGGAGGTGTGATGCATCCAGACTGTCAAAAGGAGACAGTGCGATGGTCCAGGGATGAGACTTTAGCTTGGTTTTTGGTCATAGTTTGTAGCTTAGTTCAGGGATTTAGGCTGAGCTAATGATAGTTAGTAAATACAAAAAATAGGGGCTGATCTAATGAGGTTACTTGAGCCACCACCAGAGCACTTAGGATGTTTGCAAGTAAAAAGTTTAATTCATAAACTAACTTGTAGATTGACTGAAGCAATGTTTATCTGCTTTGCAGTTGCATAGAAAAAGCAGTTCGAAGGCTAGCTGGCTTAACTTCAGGCTCCGTCTGTAGTTTATAAAGTAAACAAACTAGAAACAAGCAAACAAGCTATTCACTCCCCAGAGGAGTTGCCATTTTGTTATCGGGAAAACTAGTGTCCATTCAGAGTTGCTAGTCCCACTAAGACGGGTAGCTATCTTAGAAACAAACAAACTAAAGTTACTTGCATTTTCCTTTACGAGAAGTAAATGAGAGAGAAGAAGAGCATACCAACCTCAGTCTTCCTCTTGGCTCCTTGCTTGTTTCCTCTCCCCTTTGACAGATCTTTGCCACTCCTTCCTCACTTGTCCCACTTTAAAGAACACTTGTAGAGTCAAAGCAGCATAATTCCATCAAAGCATAGAGATCTATAATCATAAAAAATATAGGATCAGATATATATTGACCATACAAATGCATATATCAATTCAATATTCAAAGACATACAAGAATATGGAGGAAAACTAAAATAGCTTTATTGATAGAAGTAGTAGAAGAGAGGATTACAACCCATTGATCTAACCCAGCGCCATCCTCCCAGCATGAAAGCCCTTCTTCACCTCATGAAAAGCTAGGTCACACAACACTATGATGTTCCACAGAGAAACCAACAACACTTCCTTGCAAGATGCAAAATTCCAGCCCCTGGGTCTCTAGGATGAGGGATCCATATATAGATGTTTGCAGGTGGGTGAGTCAGCTTCTGGGTTTTTTTATTAGTGTCATTTTCTCTGATAACTCTCAATTCCACTTGGAGATTTCATGATCTCTTACTCATCCTTGGGCGAATTCAGAGACGCAAGTGTCACAGGAGAAGTTTCTGGAAGATTCTATGATCATCCACCTTGCAAACTGTCTCTACCATTTGTCTACTTTTTCCCATCGCACCCCATAGAAGGGATTTTTAGTATGCGTCACACCCCCTGTGTGCATTAGGTGGGATGCATCACACTTTGAGCATGGAGCAGGTGAGATGGTCCAGTTTTGACCAATTCTAAGCAATTTTTCATGGAGAACTTTTGGGAGATGATGTAATCAGCTAACCTTGTTCCTTTAGGGTATGAAACAACACTTTTAGGGACTCAGAAGCCCTTGGTTTATGGACATATACGATTGGGGTTGTAGTGCCCAAATATGTCTATAACACCCTTGGAACTGTGGGAAGAGTTCATGAAGGGCACAATTGACTTGACATCCTTGGTATCAGGAAATAGAAGGATACTTAAAGGGAAAATGTTTGTGGAACTCTTGGAACTATGAGAAGAGCTCTTTAAGGGGACACTGGAATTAGATCCCTGATATTGGGAAGTAGAAGGATACTTGAAGGAAAAGTGTCGTGGAACCCAATCTACTTGTCACCCTCAGTATCAAGAAACAAGAAGGAAAATTTAATGTTAAGATAATGGATGAAAGAATTTAAGCTAAAGAGTATATGTGAAAGTGAATTTATAGTAAAATTTTATTTGAAAATTAGAAAAATTCGTAAAAAAGAATTATTGGGATTGGACTTAAATGAAACCATAGAAAAATCAAATGAAGAAATTCTATCTTGATAAAATATTCTAGGTATCCAAAAACATGTGGATATAATATTCTAAATTGGAAATAATAAATGATTGCTTATAATAACTCTTAATGAAGAAGTGAGCATGAGATAAAAATATTTAATTCATAATTAACAAAAATGATATTCAAGGGAAACTTCCATGTGCGAAAACATTGAATTATGACCACGGGGAAAATAAGAGAAGAAAATAATAAATGGAAGAAATTAAAGCTTTGACAATTAGCTCAATTGGTTGAATCCCCATATTTAAAGTACCTTTGCTATTGAGAGCTCATGGGTTCAATTCTCTCGAAACTCTCGGGCTTAGGCTCTGTGGTTGAGTTGATATGAAGTGATCTCTTTAGGTCTATTTTCTTGGTACACATACTTTGTGGACGTAGCGGTGACTGATCTCTAGAAAATGAAGCAAACTAGAACAAAGTAATAAAAAATTAAAAGGTTAAAAAACAATAACAAATAAAGGAAGTTAAAACGAATAATAAACTAGGGAAAGTTAAAAGAAATAAAATGAAATAAGGATGATTAAAAGAAATAATAAAATAAGGATGGATAAAAGAAATTAAAATAATAAGGGAGGTTAAAAATAAAAACAAAACAATATAATGGGATATTTTTGGGATAAGAGCCAAAGGCGAACATAAATCTCCTACCAAAAAGACCAAATTAAGAAATAATTATCGTAGGGGCCTTAAATCTAGACGAGTGTGTTAATATTGAACTATTTTCTATGTGACTAATTGAGAATTGTTGTGAGTTTGGTGTGTATCGATTTCTTTACTTTGATTGGAAACCTCTTGTGCTAGAGAACCTACGTTCACATCGCTAGATTATCCACCATTCTTACAACTCCATTGCAATAAGAAAAAATAAAGGAAGTTGGAAGAAAACGATAAAAAAAGAAGAAGGTTAAAATAATAATAAATAAAGGAAGTTAAAAGAAATACTAAACTAGGGAAAATGATTTGTAGACTTTGTGAATAGTTCCTGGACAGTTCGTCGCAAAAAATATGATAAAACTATACTTAAAAATATAAAATATACACTATTAGGGTTTATTTCTCTTTAGATTTATGGATCTGTTGATGTTTACTATGTATGCATGCAAATTAAAATTTTTGCAAAAAATAGAGAACAACTCAATAAAAACTCATAAAAAAATTTGACTCAAGATATATCATGGGAAATCCTTTTGGAAGAAAACACAGTTGGAAGGTGATGTTGTTGTACTCTCTTTCTCTAAATAAAAATGGTTGCAAGTATAAAGAATTAAGGCGTATGGCTCATCGGATTCTATATTGCATAAATCCTCTCTGTGTGCTCTCTTCCCATCCCTCTCTACTGCTCAGCTTGTCTGTGGAACACGTGCACTTGAAAAAAATGGAACCCTTTTTCCTCCTTTTGCCCTAGTAATAATACAGTCTCATAGCCTACTAATGGTTAGGTTTGATTCCATCAACTCTTAACTAGAGTTACAATATGGACTCTTCTAGAGTCTTCTTCATCATGATCACATGGATAACCCGTTTTTCTTGATTAATGTGGGGTTGACGTGGCATCCTCTTGAATTATGTTGCATAAACAAGAAGTTAAACTTCCAAGTGGCATAAATTTTGCATATGGAATTTGATTGAGGTGAGTCTTATGTCGTTGGACAAGACTTTTTTTGTAGAACAAGAAAAAAGGTGCAGTGCTAAAGTGACACTTTTACCCCAAAAAATGTCATTTGATGCCTCAAAATTCTCCTAAAAGGTTTCATACCTCAATTTTCCAAATTAGGTCCCACTGGTAAAATTGGTCTTGTGGGATGATTCCTACACTTTTTTCACTCTGGAAGCGTATATATGGATGAAAAAGAATATACTAATCCACTCTAGATCACACCTCCCCATTTTTGGAGGATTTCAGTCTCAAAAAGCTTCTACTGAATGAGGTGAAAAAAATTTCCTCCACATTTTCTCAGGTGTACCATTTAGCTTTAGGTGATAATATATAATATATATATATATATATTATATCATATCTATATATATATATATAATATATATATATATATATATATATATATATAATCAAATTTTCCTGAGAATTTGGTGCCAAATCCTCCACAAAAGGTAATACCTATTCCTCTTCCTGATCTAGCATGTAAGGCTCATAGAGTTTCATATTCTTTACATTCATGACTAAGTAAATGTGCATGTATGGGGGTGGAATTAGATTATAGGATTTATCTCCCACCTTTTCTAGTATTTGAAAGGGACCATACAACATAGCCTTGATTTTATTACCAAGACCCTATAACCTCTTCTTGTTCATTTGTAACCATAATCCATATCCCACCTTGAAAGACTTATATGTTGTGTTGATTATGCATGACCTTATATTTTTCCCGTGAATTTTTTAGTATCTCATTTACATGTATATGGACTTTCTTAATCACCTCAACAATTTTTTTAGCTCTCAAGGAATCCTTTGTAAGATCCTCCCTTACTTATCCTTGCTTCCCATATGCAATATCCAAAGGTGAAGGTGGAAAATATCTAAAACAAGCTTCAAATAGGGACTTACCAGTAGAAGTGTGGGATACTCTATTATAAGATTGTTGTATTTATACCATATTTTCATCCTAGGTCCTCAAATTCTTTTTATTGTAACCCCTCAAATGTTGAACCAAAGTTATATTAACTACTTTTGTTTTCCCATTTGTCTGAGGATGGGATGTTGTAGAGCTCTTTAACTTCGTGTCCATATTCTCCCACAATGTAGTCCAAAAAGAATTGAGAAATTTTGATTCCATGTCTGAAAAATGCTCCTTTGAATCCCAAAGTATATCTAGACCTGTAACAAGTTTAATGCTTCCTTACCACTAAAGATACTTTTACAGGGCATCAGAACATATATCTTGTTGAACCTATCAATTACCATGAATAGGTAGTCATGTCCCTTCCTCGTTGTTAGTAAACATCCCAAAAATTCCATAAAGATTATTTCCTAGGGATGAGTGGGTACTGGTAAGGGATGATATAGACCTTTCTTCTTGCTGCTAGAATTTTTGTTACAACAAAGTATGCACCCTCTTATGAACCTATCTACATGTTCTTGCACCTTTGGCCAATACACATACCTTTTCAAGTTGGCTACTATCTTCCCTAAACCAAAGTGCCCTTCAACTATAGAGGTGTGAGCATCTCTAATAAGTTGTAATCACTCACCTTTAGTAACATATAGTTTATCCATCCAGTAGAGTAACCCATCATAGAGATGGTAGTCAATGGTGTTTTCACCATTGTGCACATGAATCTGACTTTGAAACTACATAAAAGTTTCCTTCAAGTCCTTATCCTCTAAATATGACTCTCTGTATGCATCATAGTTCCCAATGATGTGATATTTGATGTGGGTGTTTTTGAAAGAATGTTGGCCAACTAGTTTGTGCTACCCACTTGTAATGCCTAGTTTGTGTAGCTTATTTTGGGACTACAAGTACTTTAGTGGCTGGTGAACTATGTGGTTTACTATCTCCATCCCAACATATAGTGCTTTCTCTTCATAACTTTAACTAGGACATAAAGCTCTTTGTCATATGTAGGGTAGTTAAGTAATTCCCCATGAAATACTTCAGAATGGTAGCATACATTCCTTCCTCCCTCCATCAAGACTACTCCCATAACAACCCAATTTCATATGTCTCCACTTTGAAGTGTAGCTACAAGTTTGATAATGTTGTAACTATTGCTTGACTAATCTTCTCCTTTAGCTCCTTAAAGGCCCTATGCTGATCCTTTCCCCATTGGAGACTCTTACCACTTGATATTATGGCATGAAGTGGTGTTTCTACTACCAAAAATGGAGCTATGAACTTCCTCAGGTAATGTGTTTCCCCAACAAAATTGCTAGCCTCAAAAACATTAGTAGTAACCAACCATTTCATGATGGCCTCCATATTAGTAGAATCTATTTTCAACTCTTATCCACCTATCACATACCCCAAATACACCAAATACTGTTGTGAGAACTCACACTTCTTAATGTTTTCTAATATCTGGTGCTTCTTTAATGTCTCCAACAACTATGTCAAATATGAGATGTTCTCCTCCTAGGTAGAACTATATACCAATACATCATCAAAATAAACATTAACAAATGAATCTATAAAAGGGCATAGTATGTCATTCATTAACCTCATAATTGTAGTTTATGCATTACATAAAGAAAATGGAATGACTAACGACTCATACAAACCTTGCTTTGTTTTAACGGCAACCTTCTAGGTATCTTCTTCTCTTACTCAAACTTGGTGATATCCAGACTTTCAGTCCATCTTGGTGAAGTATTTCACCTACTGCAACTGATCTACCAGATCATCTATTCTAGGCAAGGGGTACTTGTTCTTGAGCATGATTTTGTTCAACACCCTGTAATATATACACATTTTCAAGTCCCATACTTATTTGGTGCAATGTTGATGGGTGACCCACATCGTGATGTACGCGATCAAATGACACCTTGTTCTAGTAACTAATGCAACAATTTCTTCAAATCACTTCCTTCTATAACAAACTACTTGTATAGCCCAATGTTTGGCAATGGGGAGTCCAAGAATAACTGGATCCCCTACTCCACTTCCCTCTTGGGTGGTATCCCTTTAGGATCCTAGAACACATTTCTATATGTTTGTAGCAACTCCTCTAGTTGTTGTTTCTTTTTCTTAGTACACCCCTCCAAGGATTTCTTTACTCTTACTAGCTCTTCTACAAACCAATTTTCTCTTAAAAATAGAAACATACTTCTTTCTAGAACTGATTAGTTTCTTGGCTTGGTTGGAACTTACCAGTGGAATTTTTTACTTTCTTTGGTCCATGTTGATGGAAAACGATTTTCCATCCTTGATGAGCTGGTACTAGTTGGCTTTTTGCATAAAGATTTGATGTTGGAGATACATGTAGGGAATTCCAAACACCTCCCCACATACATCAAGGGGAAGTACATATAGTTCTACTTCATCATTAAAATAATCACTAATATCAAACCTAAGTTTGCACTATTTTGTTATCTTTAACTCTGCATATTGATTTACCCATCCAAATGGACATGGGCTTGGATGATCATGAACTTTGAATCCAAATATGTTGACCAACTATGTTGCAGTGAGATTATCCTACGATCTTGATTCAGATAGAGCATCAATATTTGTCTTCTTGACTTGTATCTTTATGTGGAAGAGTTTGGTCATTTCCTTCTCTTCATGTTGTCGAAGGCTACTTAGATTCACCTCTTTTTACATTGATATATAGAAAATCTTCTCATACACATCCGAGTTTGTTTTAATCCAGTTTCTCAAATTGGTGGCCATAAGTTTCTTCTACTTATTATGGCTCTTTTTGTTCTTTGGGTTAATCTACATATGCAACATCCAACACTTCTCCTTTGTATGATCGTCAATGTTGCAGTGGTTGTTGGGATCATTGCACTGGTGTGTTGTGGCTTCCACCCTTTTAACTTGCCCCCCTTTCCACTTCATCTTCCCTCCATATAAGCATCATATTACTGCTTCTACTTCAGTCCACTTGATTTCCTTTTCTTCAGACATATGTTCTCCGAGTATTGTACATGTACACAAGCTTTGTCCACCGATCTCGACTTGAACAATATTACTTGCTTCTGTAGATTGTTATGTATACCCCCTAGATACTTTAGGAGCACATTTGAATTGCTTGGGGAGTTACCCAACATTATTATTAGAGAAATTTTGAGGTCTAAAATGGGTCTCCTAATGAATATTATAAAATAATAGTTTAAATATTAAATTAATATTAGATTACATCATCAAATTTTAGAGGGAAAAAAGAAAAAAACTACTTTTTCAACTCGTATTTTCAACTTATCTCCATGTGGTTTTACTCAAATTTCCAGCATAAGTACTCATTCGATGAAAAATTTAATTCCTAATCCAAGGCTTACCCATGTTTCATACTTTCGATGGACCTTGCTACACAAAAAATGAGAAATACATGGAAAGCATGATTGTAATCACATTTTTTCATGTATTTCTCATTTATTTGTGTAGTAGGATCCAACTAAAGTATGAAACATGGTTGTTCATTGGATTATGAATTAAATTATGCATCCAACAAGTGATCCCGCTTTGAAATTTGAATAAAACCATAGGGAAATAAGTTGAAAATACGAGTTGAAAAAATAGGTTTTTATTTTATTTTTTAATTTTTTATCATTTCACTTTTTTACTCCAAAAATGGTGAATCATCCCCCATGGTTGAAATTATCATCTTGAATCCTATTGGTTCTTATAAAGTTTATCTTGGTTGCACATTTTTGTTTTGAGGCCTATTTTAGACCTCAAAATTTCTTTAATGTACCATCTTTCTAAATTATGTAGTGTACTCCTATACAATCTGCCCCTACTTCTTCCCGAAGTAGTGCCACTAGATCCACTGGTCCTCCACATATCCAATAGGGTAAAATTTGTACTTAATGGGGGTTTTAAAGTCCTCCCACTTAGTTACTCGAGGATATCCCTCTAACCTCAAGGTCTTCATGTGGCTTTCCCACTAGGTAAAGGCATGGCACTCTAATTTCAACTATGCAAATGTTACTTTTGTGCCTCCTCTATATGATGAACATTGAAATATAATTCTAATTGTTGCAACTAGAGATTTAGCTTCATAACATCATTCTCACCTTGATATGTCTTTATATCAACCTTCACTTCCATTTTAAACAAGGATTGTAAATGATTCGTGACCCTCGAACTGGGTTGATTGTTTTTGGGTCATTTCTTCAGCTTGTTCATTATTTATTCTTGAAATCCTAATATCCCATTTGATATGTCCCCTACTTTAGAACCCCCATCTTCTCTGAATACCCCAAGCTTATTGTTTAGGGCTGACATGAGGAGATTCACATTGTGGATTATATATGCAACTTGTGCTTCTAGCTGCGAATACCTCTCCTCTACAACATCATAAATGTTATTCATAGATTTGTTGGCCATGACTAGGGTTTTAGGAGTTTTAGCTTAGCCAATATAAATCCCCTACAACTCTCGACAATATACCCAAAGAAACCTGCTTTGATACTAATGTGATCCATAAAATTCCATGGATATTCCATTGGACGCTTCATCACAATATATATGATAAAACTATACATAAAAATTCAAAAACTGTAGTATTAGGGTTTATTTCTCTTTATATTTTTGGAGCTATAGATTATTGTTTATTTCCTATGCATGCAAATTAAAATTTATGTAGAAAATATTGAACAACGAAATAGAAACTGACAAAACACATTTTATGTAGGATATATCTCGAGAATCCCTTTTGAGAGAAAACTTAAGTCGAAGGTGAGGTCAGTCTCCTCTATTTATCTAAAGAGAAAATGGTTGTGAGTAAAGAGAAGTAAAGACTATGGTCTGTGGGCTAATACAGACATAAATCCTCTCTGCGTGCTATCTCCCTATCCCCCTTAGTTACTTTTCTCATATATGGAACAAGTGCACTTGAGAAAGAATGAAACCCTTTTTTCTCCTAGTGGCCCAATCATAACACAACCTGATTTCCTACTATTGGTTATGTTTGACTCTCTCAACTCTTAAACAGAGTTACAATATAGACCCTTATAGAGTCTTATTCACCGTGATCACTTGGTTATCCCCTTTTCCTTGAGTAATGGGGTGCTAATGTGGCATCCTCTTGAATTCTAGTGGACAAAATAGGAAGGTCAACTTTTGAGTGACATAACTTTTACATATTGACTTTGATTCCGTTGATTCTTACATCGTTGGAAAGGTATATTTTTCTATAATAGGGAGAAAAATTGTAGATGTAAAGAAACAAATTTTTACCCCCAAAAAAATCATCTGATGCCTAAAAATTCTCTAAAAGGTTTAGACCTAAATTTTCTAAATTGGGTCTTGCTGGTGAAAATGGTCTTGTGAGTTGATTCTTCTAGTTTTTCCATTGTGAAAACATCAAGATGGATATAAATAATATAATGATCCAATCTGGATAAGGAAATTAGAATAATAATAATAATAAAATAAGGATGCTTAAAAGAAAAATTATAATAAGGATGGATAAAAGAAAATACTAAAGCGAGGTTAAAAATAAAAATAAAATAATAGAATGGGATAATTTTGGGATAAGAGCCAAATGGGAATATAAATATCCTATAAAAAAAGATCTCATTAGTAAATAATTATCTTATGTTCCCTAATGTTGGATGAGTGTGCTAATGCTAGATTATTTTCTTTGTGACTAATAGAGCCTTGTTGAGAGTTTAGTGTGTGTGTATTTCTATACTATGAGTGGAAACCTATTGGGCTAGATGTAGGTTTTAACCCCGTATAGAAATTACCTGCATACGAATTCTAAATCACATGAAAAATAAAAATGCGAGAGAATAAAACATAAAACACATATACACAGAGATATCCCAACTGATCCCAAAACCGGGATTACCACATTGATTTTTCATTATGTTCCTTTCAATGTTACAATACATATTTATACATGCCGAAGCATCCAATACCATGGACCGAAAAACCATCGCATCCAAAACCATGGACTGAAAACCGTCGCATCCAAAAAACATGTGCGAAAATCATGCACAAAAACATAGGTGGGTCAGCCCAACCTAACATAGGGTCCAAAACCAAAATTTTATGGGGCGTTGCCCCGGATTCCATAAAGTGGGTTTATGGGTACCCCTCAAACCCCCTATTAACTATGTGGAAAGAATACAACACAACCCAAAAATCTCCAACTTGTTGTTTTCTCTCCACAGGGGGCCACCGGAGAGCTTAGTCATCTTTCCAGCCCTGAAACACCCATTGTTTCTCTACACCAAGAGAACTTCTCAGAGCTAAAAAATTTTGTCAATGTATCTAAAGTATTCTTCAAAGTGTCCACCTTTACCAGCAACACATTTTTGTCTTCTATCATATCCCTCACAAAGTGATACTGAACATCAATGTGCTTTGTCTTTGAATGATAAGCAGGGTTCTTTTCCAAGAAAATTGCACTTTCCTTGTCACAGTCTATCCTTATAGCTCCCTGTACTAACCCCATACTTGAACACAATCTTTGCAACCAAACTGCTTCCTTGCTTGCATGAGTGGCTGCCATGTATTCGGCCTCTGTAGTTGATAGTGCCACTACAAATTGTTTCTTACTCATCCAACTGATTGCACCTCCAAATAGGTTAAAGAGATCTCCAGCCTAGTCTGCATCAACAAAGCTACGAATATCCAACACTCTGTCCAATCCTGGTCTTCCTTGATAGCACAAACCATAATAACTAGTGCCACACAAATACCTGAAAACCCGCTTCACTGCTGTCCAGTGCTCCTTCCTTGGTTTTGACATAAACCTACTCAATACTCCCACTGCATGTGCAATGTTTGGTCTAGTACAGACCATT
>APFE031216778.1:120672-165350 GCA_000404065.3 Pinus taeda | reverse complement strand
CACTGGATCCCAAAACTGAGACTACCAGCTTGATTTTTCATTATGTTCCTTTCAATGTTACAATACATATTTATACATGTTGAAGCATCCAATACCATGGACCAAAAAACCATCGCATCGAAAACCATGGACCGAAAACCATCACGTCCAAAAAATATGTGTGAAAATCATGCACAAAACCATAGGCGGGTCCGGCCAACCTAACATAGGGTCTAAAACCAAAATTTTCCGGGGCGCTGCCTCGGACCCCATAAAGTGGGGTTACGGGTACCCCTTAAACCCACTGTTAACTATGTGGAAAGAATATAACACAACCCAACACTAGAGAGAATACCTTCACACTACTAGATTATATGTAATATTCCTAGTGGATATTTTACAATGATAATAAAGACATGCACAAATAAATAACACATAAAATTTCAAAAATGCATACACATAAACTAGAAATTTATGCAAATCCCAAAACTGGACAAATTTTATTAATAATATCTGTTGTGATACAAATGAGTTGGAAAAAGTGCACTTAGGCTTGCACAAGGCAAGCTACAAGCACTAGGTGATGAGTACAAGAAAGCCCAACGGCTACAATAATCAGCTCCTCCATAAAATTGCAGTGTTGCTCCAAAACTACAATGTTGTATGAATTTGCCCCTTGATTTTCCCACTCTAGAGTGCCCAAAAAATTCTAGGAATTTAGGACATCCTTGCACAAACCCAAAAAAAACCAGAAAGGGTTTCCCTTGGTTTCAACCCTCAAAAATTGACCCTTCACAACTCGTCCCTCCTCTAAATACGAATTATGTTGCTGTTACTGATTGTGACTGATCCTGTTAATCTTTGCACTCCCAATTCCATAAATACTCCTCAAATGGCCCTCCAAATGATCTCCCATATCTCCAACTCCAAAATCCTTGGGATAATATTGCCCCAAAAAATCTCACTCCAATGACTGTGCAGTCATGGAGGAGATGACACAGTCCTGCATGTGATAAAATGAGAGTTGTGTATGGGATGGCACTCTTGTCTATAGTTGTTGGCTTTTTGGGGCCTAACCGATGTTCAAAGGTGATTTAGCCGAACAAATCCCGGTACTACTGACCCTTTTGGCAATATTCTGTGGAGCACGAACTGAGGTCTCACCTGAAGTAGTATGGGAGGGTGCTAGAACCAAGTTTCTGCACCCTGGAGATGTCTGATGTTTTCTGGTTGTCCGCGGTTCGACCCTGCATGCACGTCGCTATGCGCACTTATTAGTACTTTGTAGCTGGTGATGTTGCCTTCACGCAACCCTACTTGAGGGCTAAATAGTGTTATTACCTAAATCCTTGCTAGTAACCTGATATTAGTTGATTAACTTAGCTTCTCTGTATGCTTTCATTTATATTTACCAATATTCACCATTCATACAAAAGCGCGTAGTAAATAAGCAGTATAATTGCAGTTGATATCAAACATGTAATAACATAAGAAAAAATACATGGAATTCAGATAAAATTCTCTTTATTATTCTTCTTCCTTGGTTACAGACTCGACTCCGCCCTGTGCACTCAGCTGCAGACTTATCTGCAGGGGCCGTGCACTTAGCTGCAGACTCTACTAGGCCTCTGTGCACTCAGCTGTAGAGCCCCTTCCTACTACTATGAACCAAGATACTAAAATCTTGCTCTATGCTCGCTATCCTTTTTACTCCATCTGTTCGTTATCTTCCTTGAATTAACTACTTTGCAACTTAGAGCCTCACTATATTTATACAATCCCATGGTCTGTGAACCATGGGTAGGCTGACACTACATTCAAAACTTAGTGCGGACAACCCTATGACTCTAACATACAATTTGCGCTCCGCGCTCACAATTCGCAGAGTTTTTACAATAATATTATTCAAAACTTGGGCTTTGAGCCCCAAAACATGTTGTGGAGGGATTCCATGCCCAACATACCCCCAACACAAACATCATGACTCGCCCTCGAGTCACTCTGTCGGCGTGACAATATTGGCACGGAGTCCCTCTAGCTAGTCCCGAACGGTCCTGATATCTGCAGTGCACTGAGCTACTGCTTGCTATACCTGTTGCATTCTCCCTTGTGAGCCCTCTGTTTCCAGCATGCTATGCTACATTTGTTCATGGATCCTTTGAATTTGTGCAAGCTTTCCTTCAATATCTACCGTGATTGCGAAGGCTTTGTCAATCCATGGCTGGATGCGCGCTTTGAGAACTACTTCCTTATGGCATGCTGGGTCCACCTTCTCCTTTAATGCCTTGGCTTGCTGCATCCTCGCAAGCCACTGAGTGAGGACTATTGTATATGTAGTTCCTCTGATGCTGTCGTATTGCTGCTAGAGTTCGCATGCTTCTGTATCTAGTCACTGGATGTTGGGGTCCTCCTGTAACGTCATGAGGAACTCAAGCCCCTATTCCAACATGTTGGTACAGTCATGCACTACACCTCCAATCTCTTCCAACCCTCTTGTAATAGTGTTGGCGCGCTGTTCTTTGAATTCTAGGGGAGTGGAAGGCTATGCCTTTAACCGTAGCTTGGCGATCTGGAGATTCAGCTCCAGCTGCACCCTTGTTGTCTCTTCTCTCATGTTGCGGACTCCACTATGGATCCGTACTTCCACTAGTAGATCTACTGGATAGCCAACTCTGGGACGTGTCAGCAAGCATCATCTACTGTCTCCACAAACCTTTGGTTTTGCAACACCAACTCATCGTGCTGTAAGCTGAGATGCTCCATATTGATCTTCTGTTCACTAAGAACTTGGATCGCGCGGTTCTCCCTAGCGAGTAGCTCTCCTGTTATTCCATCCTATAGCTGATAGAGCGTTTCTAGGGGAAGGGTAAGGCCAAGGCCTTTCATCCTGCAAACCGTCATTCAATCCCTCGCATCTGATGCTACTAATGCTCCCTCTAGCAACACTATTGTGTTATCCATCCTTGCGTGCAACATTTTCTCTACTGTTGAAGTACCTGTTGTGCACATGGGTAGACAGGGAACCTTCCTGAGGGACCCGCACCTGTAACTCCTGCAGCTGTGCCCTAAGGACCCCCAACACATTCACGAACCGTCTTGCCGATGTCATAGAGATCTCCTTTAGTTAAGGTGATCGGGTCAATGAATAGCTTCGAGGCCTTGACCTTCTTCCTTGGACCTAATCTCTCTGCGATGTGTGGTCGTTTTAACTGAGTGGACATGGTCCTGGGTATGTGCTGCTATCTATTGTATTTGGTTCCTCTATCCCTTGTCGTGAGGACGTTGCTTGGCCCTCATTTTCCTGTGTTGTTGATGCCTCTGCTTCCTGCGCTGCTACTGCTGCTTTTGTGGTTTCTCACGCTACCTTTTCCTTAGCTGCTGCTTTTTTGTTCCACCTTTTCTCTGCTAACTAAGTGACAAACAGCTTAGCATTGTCTTTTTTGTTCTAGGCTGCCACCTTCTCGAGTTCTGTCAGTTCTAGAGTGTGCCATTCGGGGGTCCATGTCTCCAAGATAGTAAAAATCGCATTGTTAGCGGCTACAAATGGTAGCTTCATACACTGCTTTGCTGGATCCTTTCACGCCCTGATATAAATTTTGTGCATATTGGCTTTAAACTTTGCAAAACTGTTCAGGCTATTATACATCGTAGGTGACAGGTGCGACCTCTTGTTGATCCACATTCGGATGCTCGCCTCCATGAGTACATAGAAAATTTTTATGTCACAAATTCGTTTCGTGCCCTTGGTGGCCCACAACAAAGCATACTTCACGGCCTTTGGTAACTCTCTGTCAATGTGGGGGAACTGACTGTCCTCCTGTAGTTCTCCCACTACTAGCAATATGGATAAGATCAACCATGCATAGTGGAAGGTCTTACCCTGCTCTCGAGCTTTGTGACAGTTTGTCAAAAATTCTTCGCAGAGGAATTTGGCCCAGTTGAACTGAACTCCTTCCACACACTGCTTAGCCAACGCGACCACTAGAGCTGGTACCTCATCAACGCGACATTTTCTCATCACTTTTCTTGCCAGGATTTGGGTGGCTACGCACACCCCCTTATCCTTGATGCTAGAGATGACGTAGCTCCTCTTCTTTTTCTCCAGCTTATACTTTGCTTTCATGGCCTCTGCGAAGGCCATATCGCTACTTTTTTCGGCTATCATCGCGGGGTCCATTCCTTTATAGGGAAGCCGCGAAATCCAGTGAATGAGGTCTACCGTGATTGAAATAGGCTCCTCCAGTGAGAGATACCCATCATGCACTAGGAACAACAGTTGCCTGATGATGAAAATGGTGATGGGCGCATGGTGGAAATGTGGTATCCATAACAAGTGCAGGAACCCGACCTTTTCTACACCGCACAACCACTTTCGCAGCTCTAACACTATCACTACCCCCTCCATATTCTGCTTCATCAGGTTGGTTATCTCTAAATGCGTGAACTTCTCGCTGTCCACGAGGTACCAGTCTTCAAATTTCATGGTTGGCATGCGGCCTAGGTGCACGCCCTCAAATATAATGCCGGCGGGGAGGAGAGGGGTCTAAAGCGAGATTTTCATTTTGTCCAAGTTCTTCGGCACCTTGGTTTTTCCTTTCCACAGAGGGACATATGCCGGTAGTTTTGTTGTAGGGCGCAATGGTTGGATGTCCTCCTCCACATCTTCTTCTTCTTTTGTGGTGACAATCAAGGCCTACAAATCTTCCTCCCCATCTGTTTCAATCATAACTGCCTTCCCCTTTCCTTCCATGGATAGTTTGTGCTGCGGATTCCTTGGGGACATGTGTACTGGCCCCATTTCTAGTTTATCCTTCTTGTGCCTTGGTGTTCGTGGTGATTTGGGGATTTCTGTTACCACCCCATCGCCTTCTGGAACATCCTCCACCATGTGGGTCTGCGCGGCCTCGTCGGTAGTTACCTCCTCAATTCCTAACCCATCCTTAGTGGTCATCATCCTCTCTAGGCTGTATTCTGGCTCTCAGGAACTCAGGGTCTCTACTATCACTTGGCTCTCAACACTTTGTGCTTTGCTCAAGTGATCAATTCTCAAATGACCAATTATTGTTCGTTGGCTAGCCCTGTGAGTTTTATAGCACCTTAAAAATTTGAATTCGAGTGTTCCCCCCAATTTTAGGCAATTAATGCTTTCTTGGCAGAATATTTTCCCAAATATTATCCATAACTCACATCTTAAATGCCTGCCGCCTGCTCCATTTTGCCTCAAATCAAACATCCCATCATGAATAGTGACACCAATGGTCACTTCGCAGCCAACCTATGTGACAGCACAACCCTCCATGCACGGTTGCAAACCTTGTGACCTTCTGATTCTACACGCATATCCAATACCATGTAGCTCCCATTTATAATATTTTATAGTCGTGCACTCCCTTTCAGCTACCTGGAGTGCTAAGACTATTCTCCTTACGGCTAGTTAGGTGGTCGGACCAACCTTGCAGGGCTCCATCCCATCCTTCAACATGGTTCGTGAGAATCCCCATCTTCCACTGTGATGATCGGCATCACGTATTCTCTTGTTGGCAATGTGCTACCCTATTTGGTGACATGTGGTCCCAGCCACGGTACTAGACTAACCAGTCCACGGTGATAGTCCTCCAACTCGTTAGTATGTTCGTACGCACCTTGCCCTAGCATCCTCGATTTTTCGACGACAAATTCTTCCTTTATTTCATTTTCCAGCTTCTTGATCTTTGGGTCTATTAAAGCACTTTTCTCCCTTAGCTGTACCTAGTCTTTCAAAAGTTCACAAAGTCTAAAGTTTCCCCATCAAATTTCTTCCTTAAGTCGTAAATGTTTTGTTTCGTGTAGCTGTGTGGTTTCTTTGTTCCATTCAGCACGAGCCATCGTATCTACGGACGTTGTTATGTGTGGAATCGTCTTCGCATGCTCCATAGAGACTACATCCCTTGCTTCATACTTCAGCTTTGGAAGCGCTTGCACAGTTAGAGTTTTGCACATGGTCCTATAGGCCCATCGAATGCTGGTATGCATAGGTCCCAATCTGTGCATCTAACATGGTGGACCCTGTTCAGCACTTTGCACACCTTGTCAAGGGATTCCCCATGTATGATGTTTGGTGCAATAGGTTGTATCATGTTTTTTCATTTGTGCACTTGTCTTGCTTGATTTTACTTGTTGTTCCTGTCTCCTATTGCAAGAGTGGTGTGCATTCATGCAGGTTGCGTGCCGTACGCCTGTACCCATCTAGAAAGGTGGGTGCGTAGGTTGTTTCATCCATCCTACCTAGCTTCCATCCTCCTCTAAGGCTTCCCAAATCATAAGCACATCATCTTTCAGCATTTACACCAGTCCCTGAAACTCTACTGGTGCATACCCCAGCACCTTGTGGGTGTAGCTCGCAGTGCCCATTTCAGAGCATCGAACCACTGCTGTTCTGGCGCTTCGCTTTCAAACTTGTTCATGAAATCATCCACCGTTGTTAACCCATCATACATAGGCAAATTTCTTGCCTCGGTTGTCACATAACATAGTGATCTTTCCATCATGTTGCAATTGAGTATGGTTACCTCGTGTAACCGATTCTACCATTGTTCTGTTTCCTCATCCGAATCTGATGTGTAGGAGCTTTCATGCTCCCACAGAATTCTACCATCTGCTGTTGGATTACCTAATCCTATTCCTGAGTGGTTATCTTATAGATACAATCTAACTCGTCATCACTTTCGTCATCACGCACTGGCTCCGTGTAGCGCGATCCTTCCGCAGGGTCTAAAGGTACCACTATGCGCAGTGACTCTTTTTCAAAAATCATTTTGCGCTTCTTTAGATTTATAACTCTGTTCATATTAGTGGCCCAATCTATTCTTGGTAGCATGGGATAGGATTGCTATCATCTACAATCTCTATCACCTCGAAATCTGCAAGCGCTCTCGCACCTTCGATGTTTACCGTTATTTCCTACAGTCTTCCCATCGGTAGGATCTTCTGCTAGTTCGCCATTCACAATTGAATATGGGACCATTGCAACGTGGGCCTACCCATACACTCCCATGTTTGCTTTGGCAGCACATTCACGTCCAATCCTAGATCTAGAATTACTTAATCCATTTCATATTTCCCGATTTACATAGTCAATCTCATTTCCCTTCTTGTTCGCATTGCATGCTTTCCAAGTTTCCAAAATAGGTACGGTTCTCCCGACCCAACACACCTAGTGATAAGCTCCTTTAGTCCCTTCATCGCTCTGCTGTCGTGCAATAGTTTCATGCATGTCTCTATAAAGGTAGTGATCATTGAAGGATCCATCTTTGGCTCTAGTTGATCCTTATTACCTAAAGTGGAGGCCTCCGTGAAGCTCTTCTTAGCTTCCATGAATGTTTCCTTTGTAGGATTTAAATAAAATTTAGGTTCCTTTGTAGGAGCCTTGTGAACACACACACTTTATTCAGGCTACTTACCTTTGTCCTCTCCTATCATGATACAACTTCTAAGCACTATGTTTACATTCGGGTCCTCTTCGTGCAGCTCAAACCTCATCATTTGAAAATTCTGAGTTGGGGGAGGCTGGAGTGTCCCTTTATTGCACATCCTCACTATCATTGTAGGGCAGTGTCATCCAAAATATCACAAGGTTTCCTATCCTTAGAGTACTCAACCAATGTTTGAGCCTTCCAATCCTATGTGATATCCATGAAAGACAGCATTGTTGGTCTCCTAAAGAGGGCATTTTCTACCACATTGTGTTTTCCCTTCAAATACTCAATCTCAAAATCATAAGCCTAGAGCTTACTCACCCATTTCTGTTGTCTCTTCTCTAGTGATTGTTGCTTAAGGAGGAATCAAAGATTGTTGTGATCAGTCTTCACTTTGAACTAGTTTCCCACTAGATATTATCTAAATTTGGCTAGTGCTTGCATCATTGCCAACATCTCCTTGTCGTACATAGACTACAACCTCTAATGGGGCAACAGTTTCCTACTCTCAAACCCAATAGGATGGCCCCCCTATGTCAAAACGACCCCAACCCCTTCACCAGAGGCATCACATTCTAGAACAAATGGTTGTGTGAAATCCAGCAAGGTTAAGACCAGGTAGCTGCTCACGACCCTCTTGAGGAACTCAAAATCCTCTTTTCCCACCTATGTCTACTCAAAATCTCCCCTCTTCGTCAAATCCGTAAGAGGTGTTGCAAGTTATGAGAAACCTCTCACAAATCTATTGTAATAAGTACAAATTCCTAGGAACCCCCTCAACTCTGTCATGTTCCTTGGTGTGGGCCAATCCAGTATAGCTCGAATCTTCTCCTGATGCACCTTCACTCCATCCTCCCTAATCTCACGCCCTAGGTACATCATCTTTGTTAGTCCAAACATACATTTGGACATCTTCGCATACAACTGTTGCTCCTCAAGTATGCGAAGCACTTCCTTCAAGTGTTGAAGTTGCTCATCCCATGCCCTCATGTAAATGAGTAGGTCATCGAAGAAAACCAAGACAAAGTGTCTCAACTTCCCATGGAACGCGTGGTTCATATAAGACTGGAATGTAGTTGGAGCATTGGTTAGCCTAGAGGGCATCACTAAGAACACAAAGTGACCATAATGGCAACAAAAAATAGTCTTCAAGATATCCTGATCCCTCATGTGGATTTGGTGATACCCCAAACACATATCTATCTTAGAGAAGTATTTAGCTCCTCTAAGCTCATCCATCAACTCATTTATGCTTAGGATGGGGTATCCATTCTTGAAGGTCTTCTTATTTAAATATTGGTAGTCAATACACATGTGAAACGTCCCATTTTTCTTCTTCACCATCACTACGAAAGAAGAAAATGGGCTCGATCTAGGCCTGATGTGTCCCAATCTCAACAACTCCCAAATGGCTCACTCTATCTCATGCTTATAAGCCTTTGGGTGCCTATAACGGGTGGTAATGACTGTGTTCACCCCCTCCTCCAGCTCAATGGTGTGCTCAAATCCACGATCTGGTGGTCTACTTGGTGGAACATCCCCAAAAAACCTATGGTGCCTATCCAATAAGGCTAGTATATATGGGTGTGTAGTCTATGCATGTGCCCCCGACTCAGAAATCCGCAACTCAACTTCCCACTCCACATCTCCATGTCCCAAATATGGCTCCATCTAGTGGGTTGAAACTGTTTGAGGGGGATAGGGGTGAATTCCACTTAGTAAAACAAGCTTCCCATATGACCCATTGAACTCCATCTCTATCTTTTTCCAATCATTAGTGGCCTTCCCCAATGCGTACAACCACTAGACACCCAACACCACATTAGTGTCTGGGATATCAACCATGAAGAAATGATCAATAAGTGAGTAGCTCCCCATCTTCAAGGTTATCTTGAGGACATACTTAGTACACTACATGGTCCAGTCTCTGGGTACCAAAGCTAAGAACCCCTCAAATGTAGTTGTCTGGATGCCCCTACACTCCACCATTTGGCCATCAATGAAATTATGGGTGGCTCCACTGTCAACCAGGACTGGCACACGCTGACCCTATATGGTTACCTTGATCCTGAGTGTCAAATACTTTGGCACACGCCAAAGTGAAGCAAGGACTCCCTCGGTTGGGGCAAATGACTCTCCTCTAGGTGGTGGTGGTGGTGGCCCTCCTGATGATGGTCCTCCCTCATCCCCTGACTCCTCAATTATCTTGGCCTCCTTCTCCTTTGACTCACTGTCTAAGAACACCTCAATGAAATGGGCCTTGCCCTTGGTACACTTATGCCCTAGTGCCCAAGGCTCCTGGCATGTGAAGCACAACCTCCTCCTCTGAAGCTCTCTCTGGGTCTCATCATCTATTTGGTGACATCCTCCATCTCCCTGTAGTGGTCTAGTGTCTAGGTTCCCTTATGGTGCCATGAGTCTAGAGGGAAGGAAATCCCATGTCTTGGGAACTGCGTCAATCATGTCCCATATCCTAGAGAAATCATATGGAAGTGATGTGGGTTTGTAAGCCCTCACCCAACCATGGAAAGGCTCAGCAATCCCCTCCACAAATAGCATAATTATTTGGGCCTCTAAAATTCCAGCCACCATCATTGCCAATTTTTAGAACTGCGTAATGTACAACTATGCGTTGCTATTCTGCCTTAGATGGACTAACTCCTTAAAATGAAACTCTAGGTCCTTCCTCTCGAACCCCCCCAATAGCCTTCAGGTGAAGTCTATGTAGGTGGTAATATGGATGTGCCCCAACGTGATCAATCCATAATACCACCACTCCTAGGCATCTCCCTCCAAGTGAAGAGTAGCAAATCATATGGCATCAACTTCCCACATGGGGTTCAAATGGAAGTATGTGTCTAGCTTCTGTATCCATGCCCTGACTAAACTCTTCACTGACCCATAAAAACTTGGAAGTGTTACCTTCCTTGCCAACTTCTGCACATCATGGTTGGATTTTCCCCCTCTGTAGTGAGTTCTATCCCCCGTAGTGTGCCTATGCTTCGAGTGGATGTATTCCCCAAAAGACATCACCCACTTAATTCGAGCATCCAACCCCTCATACTCATCAATTCCTGATGTAACCAAATGGATCAAATCTGTAACCAGGACTGGCTCCCTCTTCGGCTCGGCCTTCTCCACAAAGTGAGGTAGAGTAGGACGACCTAACTGTCCATGCTGGGGAGTATGTGGGAGCTGATAAGTGTGACTACCTCCTCCTTCTCTGGAGCCTCCATCACCTTGAGGCTCTCCCTTAGGCCTACCACCCAACTGCAACCTCATCACTTGCTGCATCATGTCCATCATGATATGCCCTTGCCTCATTATCTGATGATTAGTCCTTAATAACTCCTCCAAAATTTGGTTTTGACCCGTTTTCTTGGGCTGCTCTTTGTCCTCCTGGTTTTCCATCCCTTCTCTACAGTTCTCCACCTCGGTGTCTAAAAATGGGTTTGGGCCTTCATCTCTACCTCGACCCCTACCTCTGTCTCTACCATGACATCTATGGAAAGCTACCCCTTGATATCATAGTGGCATCACCGATGGCTATTCCCCACCCTGGCCAAGAACATTCTTTGATACCACTGTAATATTCCTAGTGGAAATTTTACGATGATAACAAAGACATGCACAAATAAATAAGACAATTTTTTTTAGAAATGCATACACATAAATGATAAATTTCTGCAACTCCCCAAACTAGCCAAATTTTACTAATAATATCTGTTGTGGTACAAATGAGTTGGAAAATGTGCACCTTGGCTTGCACAAGGCGAGCTATAAGGACCAGGTGATGAGTACAAGAAATCCCAACTTCTGCAATAATCAACTCCTCTAGAAAACTATGTTGTTGCTCCAAAACTACAGTGCTGCTTGATTTCGCCCCCTGATTTTCCCACTCTAGAGTGCCCAGAAAATTCTAGGAATTTGGGATTGTGATCCTTGCCCAAAACCCAGAAAACCTCGAAAGGGTTTCCCTTGGTAAAAACCTTCAAAAATTGACCCTCCATAGCTTGACCCCCCTCCAAATAGGAATTTTGTTGTTGTGCCTGATCTTTTCAATATATGCAGTCCCAACTCCAACAATCCTCCTCAAATGGACCTCCAAATGATCTCCCAACTCCCCAGCTACAAAATACCCAGGATAATGTTGCCCCAACAAATATCATTGCAATGATTGTGTAGTCATGGAGGAGATGACATGGTCCTACATGTGATGAAATGAGAGCTGCATATGGGATGGCCCTCTTGTCTGTAGCTGCCCCTACAACCGAGCTCTACAAATGAATAGTGAATTCCCCCTCTGTGCTGTGGTGGCTCCTGGAATACATGTTATGCTCCAGAAATGTGTATGACCTGCAACTGATGTTTCTTCCGGTCTCAATGGTGAAGGAAAGCCTTCCTTGGGTGGCACTCGAAGTCCACAGAAGAAAGTTTGAGCTTCTCTCCTTGGGAAGTTCTTGTGCTAAACAACACAATGTTGACTCAGTTGAACAACTAAGGCAATTTCGATTTTCAAATAGACAAAAGACCCCTCTTTCTCCCTCATTCCTTCCTTTTATAAGTGTTGGTAATGCATTCCTTGTGGGTCCCTCCACAATTTCGATTTTTCCTTAATTAATTCGAATTCCCTTACTCCCTAGTGCGTATTTCGAGTGGACCCCATATTCCACAAGCATGCAAATAAAGCATTCCTTCTATGTTCTCCACCAAAATTTTCCTTAAGCTAGTATTAACCAAAATTGTCTAAATTAATTTTCCCAACTTTAGGAAAATTTAGGAAGGAACATTACATTATCCATCATTCCTACAACTCCATTGCAACTCATGGGTTTGCATGGAAGAAGAGTACCCAATGATTAGGAAAGGAGACTAACTAATGAGTCAGTAATGTTTGAAAAATCTTGGTGTAAGGATGGTAGAAACTCAAGGTCTACATCAAGTTGACGCAAGACAACCTATAATTCCTTGGTAAAACCATTGGTGAATGATATATCCATTTAATTTCATTACTATATTATTTGTTTTCATGTTGATATTTATATGAATATTTTAACCAATGAATACTCCGAGTCAATTGCCCATGTTAACTCAATAATGAATATGTCATTATTTTTACGTTGGATACATCATATGTAACAATGGATGTTATTGGTTTTCCTCATTTTATTTATTGATGGTAATTACTTATTGGAAAAAATAAAACAAAAAAGAATATTGAGGTTAGTGTGATGAGTGTTAGGTTTAGTTAGCTATTGGTGTTACATGTGGTATCAAAACCATAGGTTCAACCTCTCTCATCTCTCTAACCCTCTCTCTCTCTCTCTCTCTCTCTCTCTCTCTCCTCTCTCACTCTCTCTCCTTCTCTCTTCTCTCCTCTCTCTCTCTCTCTCTCTCTCTCTATATATATAATATATATAATATATATATATAATATATATATTGTTGACCACCGCTGTTTCAGATGCTTGAAACCAACCACGAACTAAACCATTTCTAATTCATGTAGATTTTGATCATAGTAATTCCAATTACCCAATATGATCATATACAAAACATATTCTTTAATCCATTCATGATTAAATTTGAATGAAACTAGTTCTTTTTTCCATTACATAATAAAATTGCAACAAAATAAGTTGATGATGAAAAACCCCATATGTTCCAATCCAATCCGCTCTCTCTCTCTCTCTCTGTCTCTCTCTCTCTCTCTAAATTATTATTGGAATTCTTGAACTTCCCTTTCAAAAAAATAATTATAGTCAAAGAAATGGTGTCAAGATATGAAATATATGAAATCCATGTAGTATATAATCCACCTAATAATCCATTTGCATCAATAGTATCTAAATTCCACCCAAGAAGAAATGAAGGCAATAGTGCCACAACCTTAGAATATGCAACCATAGTTTCTTGTAAAAATATAACATCAAGCCTATACATCTTGAAAAGCCTATGGAGGACTATCCTTTTTGTTGCACACCAAACCCCTCTCACATTTAAAGAAAAAATAATCATGAAAGGTTCCTATTCCTAGGTTTCTCTACTTTAAATGGCCAAGATATTGTTTTTTTTTAACTTGCATCATTTCTTTGGTTGTTTTATGTTTTTCTTTGTACATGAATTATTTTCACCCTGGATTACTAGGTGGTTACATTGTGGGTGCAATCCCACTCTTGATAGCCTCAGATCCATCAAAACCCTTAATATTTTGAAAAAAGAAAACTGTAATGTGGAGATGAGGGAATGACCTCTAAGCCAAAAGGAGGGTTATTGGAAGTAAGGCAAGACCTTAGATCTAACATGTAGGGCACAATGAAAACGTCTACTTCCTCCTTTGGTGAAGCCATAAACAACACAACACCAACATTCTCCATAAACCCATAAAAAAATTAGCCTCTGACATAGGTCCTAGATCCCATGGCAAAGAATCATAGTCTAAAGGAGTTATTTTATCTTTGTGTGACAACCCTTTTGGTTACCCCCCTTGTAATTATTGTTTTGAATTGTAATTCATGTAAATATTATTGAAATGTAAACATATTTACTAGTTGTGAGGAGTGGACATATATTAAGAGTTTTGAGGAGGAATTGCTTAGGAATTGTTTAAGTTAAGGCTATTCATTTTAATGACCACCATATTTATGACTGGGTTTTAATGGCCTACATGGTAGACAAGGAGATGGAGTATGGGCTTCCTAAATGGAGGAAAACCCATAACCCCTTTTTCTTTCCTCATGGGTTGTGCTACATGGTCAACACGTAGGAGTACGTTGGGAAGCATGATTGAAGAAAGAAAACATGTGGAGACATTATGCCTTTTGAAATCCTATGAGGTGGAGCAAGTAGAGCATGGTGTGCTATGGATCCATGGTTTGCAAAGGAAAAAATGTATGTGTTTTTTATATCTATAGGATTAACATATGGACATAATTGAGCCTTAGGTTCCTAGATGAACAAATGGAGGCACTAGAGGATATAATCATGAACTAAGCGGGTGGACAGGGGTTGGTCTTTTGATTCATATGTGATTAATTTGAATGACATCAATTTTAATTCGCTTGAGCACTTACTGCTAAAACTATGAATCTCGCTCGAGGTTGGTCAACTGCAAGAAAGATTGCAGTGCAGTTGGCCTATAGTTGGGTGGAGAGTGGAATTTTGTCCCTTGGCTTCTAGTTATTCACTTTTTAAGATAAGTTTCTTTCTATTATTTTCCATGAGTTTTTAATGCACATGAATTGTAATATTGTTGTAAATGTAAACAAATGTATTGACAACACTCATGGAGGAATGGTATTATTCCTAGTTGTCTTCAATGAGAAGCAAGTGTTCTTGTTCTCATGGTTTGAGGAGGATTTGCAAATCCCTGAGACTGCTATGTTTTCCTGAGTATAGGGGTAAATTACATAGTCTATGCATTTATTGACTAGGTTTAATTTCTTGTCATTGTGTGTGGTCTTCATTGCTGATATGCTATTCTTTCCATGGTTATTTTTGTTATGGATTGGTGTAAGTCCGTGACCAATACTTGTATGAAATGTAACATTAGTGGTTCTAATGTTTCTGGTTTAAATCCATTATGTGATTAATAAGATGTGATTGCATTTAAGCTTACAGTTAAGTCTCATTGATGTTTTAGTTGAGTCTTGCACTTGGAGGTATGCATGATTGAGAGTTTTATCACTCACAATATGGCTATGTTAATACCTGTAAATCTAGTGTGGAATGGGGTTTCCATTCCTACATAAATTAACATATTATGCAAGGTCTTCTTTCTTGTAGAAGACATTGTTCCAAGTAAAAATTTAATTTGGGGAATTTTTTTGAAGAAACCCAAATGGTTTCTCTTGGATATTAAAAAGGAAGAAGACAGTAATTAGAGCTCGGTATTAGGTTAGTCTAGGGAATTCTAGGATTTTGAGCATTAGGGAGGACAGGCAAGTGTTGCATTGTTAAGGGACCAGATCATAGATGGTATAGATATAGCATAAAGTGGGTATTGCTTAGTCCAAAATAGGTGTATTCTACATGGGTTTCATAGAGCTAAAGGTCACTTCATCACAGAGCATGACTCCCTGAAGGTTTTCTATAGTGTTTCTTGTGTAATGGAGGAACAATGTTATGGTCAATGGAAGACGTAGAACAAGAAATATCTCACTAATTGATGTCTAATTTTATAGTGCACTGTGCCTGGCCTTCCTTGGTGCTAGGTTGTAGAGTTAATATGGTGCAGTGGCGAGATAGAAAAGTCTACATCCTAAGAGATAGAGAAAGTGGTGGCATATGAGAGGATGTCCCTTATCCATTAATGTTTTTTTAATAAACTATTATAACATAAAACAATGGAATAAAATGTCACGGGATGGACTTTGGGGTCCATGGTCTAGGTGATGTTGCATGTGGCACATGGTTTTGGCCATGGCTGCACTTAGAGCCCAAAGTGATGTTGGACCACCTGGGTAAGGTGGGGATGCCATGTGGGTGCCACGTGGCACGTACCTTGCCTATGTGGCATGATTTAAATGGTGAAACTTTAAAAAGTCATAATTTTTTTTATCCATAAGTTGGATTAGGAAAAAATTTATATCATCGAAAAGCTCTTGATGAGATAGATGCAATGGTGTTGTCCAAAGTTTGTTATGCCAACTTTGGGCAGAAAGGAAATTTTGTAACCCCATTTGCATGAGGAAATTACGAAGTTTGGGTTAGGGGAAATTAACACCTTCCATGGCTTTGGATATCAAAGGGAGCATAGAAGGGAGTGCTACAAAATGATATCAAAGCATGGTTCAACATTGGACCTAGATGGGCTCAAAAATAACTATATTTGAAGCTTTGTTACAAAGTGTAGTCCTTAATGGATGTTTGTTTGTTGTGTGTGCTGATTATGGAGTGTGTGTTGCATGCCTCTATGTGTTAAAATCAGAATGATGGTATGATAAGTGATTGGAAGGATAGAGTTTCAATCTATTATTTTGTTTCTAACTAGCATACTAACTTGATTTTTTTTCTTCATATAGACTTATATCCATGGCCTTATTGCAATTAATCCAAGGTGATGGGTAAATTTGTTCAATTATATTTTGATTGGATAACGTTATGTGTATGTAAAAACACATAGGAAAGCATCAATTACCTATAATGGAATAAGGGTTGAGAAACAAAATGGTGTGGCACAACCCTAATAAATGCCACCAGCACTAAGAGGAAGAATCAATTGGAAAGAGGATGGAGAAAGACTTTGTTAACTGGATGAACACCCTTAGAAGTATAAGAGTTGAGATAAGAAGTTACAAGGTTGATAATGAAAGGCTTTTTGTGGCTTAGGATAAATAGGAAGAATTAAATTTCATCATATTATAGATCATGCCAGACTTGCAAAGATAGAGGTAGTATGATTTGGGTGCCAACCACTTAGGAAGGCATAAGAGAATGAAAAGTCCCTCAAGAATTAGAAGGCATGAATTGAAGAATGTTGGTGTAGAAGGCATAGGGTCTAGGAAGAGGTATAAATAGACAAGCAAAGATACCATGAGACATGGAACTTCACTTAGTATTCCAAGGAGAAGAACAGAAAGTCAAAAGCAATTATCTAGTGCAACCACCAAAAAGCACTATCAATAAAAAATGAGAGGAAAAGATTTGATGCCAGAAGAGTTTAAGAAGGAGAGAATTCCTAAATTTGATGAAGAATTGAGAAAGGTCAAAAAATATGAGGCATGGATAATAGGAAATAATAAATATTTTATAGTGCATGATTACTTGAAGAATATGAAAGCAAGAGTGATCATTTTCAACTTGAAGGGGAAAGCTAATATTTGGTGGCTAGACCTGAAGAATGCCAAAACAATTCAAGAGGAATAGTTGTATTGGAGGATATTTGAGATATATTTAAATACGAAGTACCTATATGAAAGGTACTATTGCATTAAGGCCAAAGAATTTTATGAAGACAAGTTGGGGAAACTAATAGTTGATGAACATAGGAATAGATTATTAGAGTTTTTGAGGTATGTGTGTTACCTAAAACATGAAAATGAAAATATTTAGAGGTATCTCAGTGGGTTTCCACAAGAATTTAGGGAAAAAATAAATTTTAATGAACCACAGATTCTAGATGATTCCATCCAAAAGATGAAGTATTGTTACAAAGAATCCAATCATAACACTGAGTTCTACACTAATTGGAAAGAAAAAGGAAAGGCCACATTTAAAAGAAAATGGAAGGAAGTTGCAAGAAAACAACTTGGGAGAAAGAATGTAATTTTGCCACTCCCAATAGGGGTGAATTTACACAAATGTCCATTACTACTAGTAGAGATCAATTTGCCCAACCTATAAGAGAGGAAATCAAGGATTTCAGAGGGGATACTATGAAGTGTTGGACTTGTGGAGAAAACCACAGGAAAAGAGACTGTCCTTAGTGACAAAAGAACAAATAGACACTATATAATGTATAGGAATGAAAGAAATTAAATGACGTGCCTCAGAGAATACTTCACATCTATGCACTGTTGGACAATAGATAGGCCCTTCACCAATCCTTTGTGGTTGAAATGGAAGGTACAATCAATAACCAATTTGTTTTGATTTTGATTGACCCCAACTCAAATTTAGTTATATAAGTCCACAAGTTTTAGAGAAGTGGACATTGCATATAACATCACATGAAAGCTCTTGGTTGGTGCAACTAGCCACTAAGACTAAGAAACACGTTGAGAATGTGGTAAATCCATGTCTAGTCACTATAGAAGGCATGCCCCCAACTGCATATCTAAACCCGTTTCCATTAGGCTCCTACAGTCTAGATAGACTAGTTAGTGGACTATGGAACCAAATTTAACTACTACAACAAGTTGAATGAGTTTCTCAATGAAAAATGAGAACGGATGATGTTGCAAGGAAAGAGAAAAGTCGTGACGGTTCGACAAATAATTGTGCTATAATTGAAGAGGTACATTAGGAAGGTGTGTGAATTATTTGTTGTTTAAGTGAATAGAAAATTGGAGCTTGATAAAGGTAGAGTTGAAGAGCACCAAATAATAAACAATTTAGTGATGTACATCTTGAAGAGATTCCAAGACTGTCGCTAGGGAGAGAAATCGAATTTTCAATTGCTTCCAGAATTGATGGTAGTATCCAAAGATCTATACTAAATGGATATGCCATAGCTACTAGAGCTAAAACTACAATTGAAAGAGATGTTGGGCAAAGGATACATCAAAACCAATATATCACCCTAGGGAGAACCTATGTTATTTGTGAAGAAGAAGCATGACACATTGAGGCTATGTATTGATTACTGATAGTTCAATAAAACCACAATCAAGAACAAATATCCTTTGTCAAGGATTGATGATATACTTAATCAGCTAAGGGAGTTGCGGTCTTCTTGAAGATCGATTTGAGATTTGGGAACCATCATGTACACATCAAGGATGAATATATTCATAAAATTATGCTTAGAACTAGGTATGGGAACTAAAAATTTGTAGTTGTGTTATTTGGCTAACAAACACCCAAAAACATTCATGTGTATAATGGAAATTTTTTTAAGTCCAATTCTGGACAATTTTGTGTTGGTTTTTGTCCATGATATCTTTTTCTATTAAAAAATCAAGTAGGATCATGAAAATCATTTAGAAATAGTATTTCAACAGTTGATAGAACTCAATCTCTATGAAAAACTCAACAAGTGTCAGCGTTTCTAGTCACAAGTTCAATATTTGGGACACATTTCTCTAAAAAAGGAGTAGTTGTAGATTTGGAAAAGATTAAAGGCATTATGTAATGGCCTACTCCAAAAAACATGATAGATGTTATATCATCCATGGGTTTGGATGGCTATTATCAAATATTGATATGCAAATTCTCAAATATTGGGCATCCAACCACGACACTGCAAATAAAAGGAATTAAATTCCAATGGACATCAAAATGCGAAGCTAGATTTGAGAAACTAAATAATTTTATCACACATGCACTAATATTAATGATAGAAAATATAGAGAAATATATTGTGGTGTGCACAAATTTCTACAAGGAAGGGCTTGGTGGAGTCATGATGCAAGAAGGGTAGGTGATTTTTTATGAGTGCAGAAAGTTGAATGAGCATGAGTAAAATTATGTCACACATGACTTGGAGTTGCTGGCGAGAGTGCATGCACTAAAGACATGGAGGCATTACCTCCTTGGAAGGAAATTTATTTTAATATCATAGCATTAAGAGCTAAGGTATCTATTTGATTAGCCCAAGTTGAATTCCTGACAGGTCGTATGATTATCTTTGATTAGTGAGTTTGATTTTGAAATCAAATACATCAAGGGAAAGGAAAACAAGGTAGTTGATGCACTCATCAAAAGGCTACAAGTAGTTCATGTGTTTACTATAATTTATTGTGAAGTTGAAATCCAAGAAAATATTAAAGAGGCAATGTAGCAAGATGAGCACTGCAAACAAATAAAAGAACATTTGTACAAAGATTCAGAATGAGCAATGAGTAAGAACTTCTCTCTCACCGAGGATGGAACGTTCAAGCTCAAAGAAAGGTGGTATATGCCTTACATGGGAATTTTGAATAAGCTCATTTTGAGGAGTTTCTTAAAATGTCATATTTTGGTCATCCAGGTTATAAGTAAATGATAATAGCTATGAAAAATATATACTATTGTCCAAGCATGCAAAGGGATGTGGCTGAGTATATTTCCAAATGTTTAGAGTGCTAGCAAGTGAAGGAAGAGTGCAGACATCCAACGAGATTTCTACATCCAATACCCATTCCATAGTGGAAGTGGGAAGTCGTTTAAATGGAATTCATCACTCAGCTACCAAGGATATGTAGGAAACATGATGCCATAATGGTGGTGGTAGAAAAGTTGAGTAAGTGTTACAAATCCATTTGGGCACATCACTCCCAACATTGAGATCAGTACTATTAGAGCTCATCAAACCTTGATCCAGTTGCTACATGCCCTAGACAAGTCATCACTTTGAATGCCTCCTTTCTTGAGAGATTCTTGCCCTGAAGACCTCCAGAAATGCCTCCTTGAGGGACCAACATTGCCTTGGTTAGGGGTAAGTGCACTTCAGTGTATGTAGGCCCATGTCAGGGTGCATTTCAAAGCACTTATGCCCACTTTGACCTGCGCTGGGCGAGATTGAGTGAAATCCTCATAGGGTTCTAGGAATATTCTTATCTTCTGGAACCTTCTAGAAGACTCCCACACTTATCATCTCCTATGAGCTTGAAATTGGATAGGGAATGAGTTAACCTCCTATACTATCATCCCTTCCTCCATGGAAACTAACTCAAGTTTGGAAGGCCATTCAATACCCTCATTTATGACCAAACCTCCTCCATTTTCCTATAAATTGAGCACTCATCTAAGTGATTAGGGGCTAGACTTTGATAATTTGTAAGGAGATATTGTTGTTTTGAGGTTTGAGATTATAAGCAAGTATTGTTATGCTTCCGGAGTGTTGTGATTTTGATGTGATGTTGGTTTGAACCCAAGCTTGAGAAGTGACATTGGTTTAGACTTCATGGTTGTAACTCTTCCTTCTACTTAATAAAGTTGTTTACACCTTTTCCCATATTCTTGTATTTATGTATGATGATTATATGTGTAAATTCTTTCAATTCCATTTGCTTGTAGTAGATAGATCTCTTGCTTTGATTGGGTTTTGTCCTCTTTTTATGATTGGAAGTACTTGTCGATCATATTAAGTTCGAGAAGGAGCAACATGAGCCATACAAAGGAGATAAAGGGAAAGTGAAAGATAACAAGTAAGTCCATTTCCTTATTTATCTTCTATAAAAAAAGGTTAAGCAGTTTAATTCTGTTGTTCTAGGTGTAGCTACGCACCTAGGGAAACTGTATTTATCCTTAGATGCAAAATTCCACATAACAAATTGGTGACTCCAGTGGGGAATGAGCACCATTCCAGGTAGTTTACCTTCATCCTAGTACACCCTAGTAGACTTTACTTTCTTCCATTGATATTGTTTCAACATTTTTTAAGTGTTTTTTGGTAAACATTATGCTTGAAAGCACCTAGGATGGCCTCTCTGGCACCAACGTAGGTTTTTCAAGAGACAGAGCGTTGTAGAGCACCCTTGGATTGAGGATAGTGCTCTGAAGTGCATTGTCTCCCATTCAGGGTTGCGTTGATCCTCAGGTAAAAAATCCCTCTGAATTAATTTTTCCCAAATTTCCTTATGTTTCTACTTACTGAAAGATCAATGATTGTTGTACTTCTGAAATCAATTTGTGTTTCCATTGCTAGCCCTACTTTGGCCTTGATTTTTTAGTGTTTATTAAATGATTTATTTATCACTATAAATTCATTGTTAAAGTTAGATTATATTTGATTAATATTTGTTCAAAAGAAAGTGTCGTAAAATACTTCATTTCTTTCAAACAGGAACTGTCTAAAGTCTTCATTCTTGCAAAAAGATTGATGGATTGTATGTGCATTAGTTTCCTTTTGTTCATTTCAACATTAAGGGAATTGAAAATAAAAAATTGCATTGTGCATTGAAAGAGTTTGAGCGTGCTCATAGGAATAGTTTAGGGAAATTGCATTGGATGTGCTCTTTGCTCTTTGATTAAAAGAATTTGATTGCTCTATCCCTACTAGCTAAGGTATTCATTGTTAAAATTAAATGAAAAGAATGCTTATCATATTAGTTGCATTCTAGGAATTTCAAAGACATCATTTGGTGAACCTTGAAAGGAAAATTCGTAATTAACATCAACTTAAAATTAACCTCAATTAACCTAATGGAGAATTGTCACCTAACGCAAAACATTTAGAGGTTCTAGGCTAGAGACGTGTTCAACGTTGTTAAACATAGCAGTTGTCACTAACTTGTTTGCAATACAGTCCGAGTGCGATACCTCATTCCACGTACATGAGTATATTGTAGCTCATCCACGAACCTTCGGGTATATAGGGTAGTGTTATAGTACGTAAAGTATAAAGGAATTCTCTCACTGTGCGGTTTTGCATTAGACAACGCTAATACAGATTAGGCCTCCACGTAATCTTGGGTATATATGGGAGGAAAACACTAGGTTGCTATCCATCCTTAGGTGACCGAGTCGGGCACCTTGTACACTATGATACACAAAACACAACATCCAGGGAGATTGCCTTCCCTACTTCTTGGTTCGCTGGGAGGTATTCTGTAGTTAGCAGATGCTTGGTAAACCTTTTTCCTAGCTTACCCTTTTTTTATTTCTTTTTTGTAATAAAATCAATCAGAAATCTTGGAGGAACATCAACCCTTACCCCATCGTTCATGGAGAGTAGCGAGTAAACCACCTTTACCACCCAAAGCTACATCTATCTAGTCAAAGCGATCTCGTTTGACTGAATCTAATACTTCACAAACTTCTGGTTCTTCATCTGAATTACTAGAAACACCTGTACCAGTAAGCACTGTGACCCCAGTTACTCCTACAATTACTGGTACATCTGTTACTAAAGTGGAATCTCCATAATTACCTGAGGAAACTATAACTGAATCTAGTGAAACAGTAATCCAAGTTGTTCAACAATAAGTTGGTTCCCAACCTGAAATTGTTCAACAAGAAATTGCTTCTGAACCTGAATCTGTTCAACCAGAAGTTGATCCTGAACCTATCCTTGTTCAATCAGAAGTTACTTCTGAACGAGAAGTTGTTCAAGAATCTTAACCTGAACCTGTTCTTTTACTAGAACATTTGGATCTTGACGTTGACCAGTTAGAAGTTGTTACCATATCGGAAGAAGATCAACCGATACATCCTCAAACATTTGTAACTATCAAGACTTCCTCTTTATCTCAAGAACAAATACCAAAAATCTATTATGGACTTGATGGTGAAATCCTTCCACCTAGTTTGATTTCGATAGAAGAGGAACCTGAGGTAGAAACATCCAAAACTCCATTCCATTTTGGAACTGGAATTTATTTGTATCCTCATACTCCTCATTTTACTGCTCCTTTTGATATTGATTACTTTCAGACATCCATTGATTCGATAAGAATTTTATTTTGACATTTGACTATGGTAGAGTCAACATCCCAGACTGTACCATCTGTTACAGCTACGACAAAATATTATGTCGTAACCTCTTCGATGTTTACTACGACACTTGAGTCACACTTATATGGTGTTCCGTCCATCCCATCGGGTTACCAATATTTATCTAGAACCCACTCAAGTGTCACATCTAGTCCTTGGTCTTCACCAATGTCCTCTACATGAATTTTATCTAGTTCCTCTTTAACGGATACTAAATAGCTCAACCCATCAAGTCAATATCAAGTTGGTTCATCTGGTTACCGTCCTATGTATCTGCTTTATGCTGGACTACCCCCATACAGAGAACAATATGCACAATCTCCTTATCCTCCATTTTCTGGGGGAAACCATATGTCGGTAGGTTGTCGTCTTTAGGTCAGCCTGGAATGAATGTCTATCAGTGGAAACCAACAATGCTTGTTCAACCTAGGCTTGTGCATCCATCACAACCTATGCAATTTGTCTCATCCATACCTACAACTACTGTTGTTAGAGCTTTACCACATTCACAAGCTTATATTGTTGTATCTCAACCTATGTAAGTTGGTCCTTCAACCTTAGACCCCCACGTTTTAGGTGTACGGATTCAACCTTCTCAGGCAGTCTTACAACAACCACTTGTGCCTAGAGTCCAACAACCTCAGGCTATTTTACCTTTTACTGGAATGACTCAGACTTACACTAGTTTAGTGTATTCACAACCTGGTCAAGCTTATGTTGGTGGGAGACAACCGTTAAATCAACAGTTGTTGTATCAACAACCGTTGTATCAAAAACCATTGTATCAACAACAACAGTTGCTTCAACAGCCTTGGCAGCCGCAATATCAACAACAACAATTCCACCAATACCAACCTCATCCTGGACTTGGTGAACAAGCCTATGTTGCGTTTGGTCAACAACAAGTTTGACGATGAGATTAATTACCCTAATAGCATGGTCAACATGCAATGGTCGCAAAGGGGCTAGTGGGAGAGGAATAACTGATGGGAAAGAAGACAAGGAATTCACATTGAAAAAGATGCATTATTCATTCGAGTGAAAAGAGAGAAAGCGAAATGTAGGGTTCAAGAATGGTGGATATTGGTAAATTTCACAGACACAGGTAGTGTGATGTGGGTGTTTTATTTTGAGTTCGACATATAGGGGTTTGAAAGTGAATTTGTGAAACAGAGGGAGAACGCTGGAACAAGCATTGGTGCTAGAGAAGGAGAACATTGGGAAGTGTGGTTGAAGAAAGAAAACAAGTGGAAACATCGTTCCTTCTGGTATCTTGCAAGGTGGAGTAGGTGGAACACATTGTGCTATGGATCCCTATTTTAGAGAGGAAAACCACTGTGTTATTTATATCTACAGGATTGGTATATGGACATAAGTGTGCTCCATATTCCTAGGTGAATATGTGGAGACATTATATGATATAATCCTTAACTAAGTGGGTGGATATAGGGTGGTCTCTAGATTCCTATGTGATTAATATGACTCGCATCAATTTTAATTCCCTTGATAACATACTCCTCAAACTATGAATCTAGCTTGGGGGTTCTCAACTGAAATAAATATGACAGTGCAGTTGGATTATATTAGAATGGAGAGTGGAAGTCACTTCCTCAGTTTCTATTTATTCACTTCATAAGATAAGTTGCTTACTTGCATTTTATGTGTTCATACTACACATGAATTGTAATATTGTTGGAATGGTAATGAATGTATCAACAATACTCATGGAGGAATGGTATTATTCCTAGTTTTCTTCAATGAGATTTAAGTGTGTTTTTTGTCATGGTTTTAGGGGGTTTTACAGGTCCATGAGACTGCTATTATTTTCTTGAGTATAGGGGTAAATTACATAGTGTATGTATATTTTGGATGGGTTCAGTTTTTTGTCACTGTGCGTGGTATTCATTATTGATATGTTATTCTTGGCATGGTTATTTGTTATTATGGGCTGTTTTAAGGTTGTGAATAATTATTGTATGACATGTAACACTAGTGGTTCTGATGGTGTTGGTTTAAATCCATTATGTGATTAATGGGGTGCAGTTGTATCTAAGCTTATAGTTAAGCCTTAGTGATGTTTTAGTTGAGTCTTGTGCCTAGTGGTAGGCAGGACTGACAATTTTATTACTCACATTATGGTTATGTTAATGCCTATAAAGATAGTGTGGAATGGGGTTCCCATTCATGCATAAATTAACTTATGATGGAAAGTCTTCCCTCCTATAGAAGATCATGTTATGAGTAACACTTTACTTCAAGGAAAACATTTAAAGAAACCTAGATGGTCACTTTATGATATTCAGGAAGAAAAATTTGTAATTGGAGCTCAGACTTAGGCTAGTCCTGGTAGGTCCAAGTGTCTATTCAGGTTCGAGAGCCTGGGATTTCAGGAGGAAGCGTGAGTGTTACATCGTAGAGGGACTAGATCCTGAATGGGCTAGATCTAGTATGGATTAGGTGTTCATTAGACAAGCTAAGGCATATCTGGTGTGGGTTACATGGGGTTGAAGGCCATGTCATCACAGAGTGTGACTCCCTAGAGGTGTTCTATAGTTTCTCTGGTGTAATGTTGGCATGGCTTCACGGTCAATGGAAGCCATGGAACAAGAACTGACCCATTAATTTATGTCTAACTTCATAGCATGTCGTGACTAACCTACCTTGGCATTGGGCCATGGAGTCGATGTGATGCAGTGGTGAGATGAAAATGTACCCATCTCAAGAGATGGAGATGGAGGTGGCATATGATAGGAATTCCCTTGACTGTTGGTGTTTTTTTTAATAAACTGTTATAACATAAAACAATGGAATAACAAGTCATGGGATGGACTTTGGGGCCCATGGTCTAGGATATGTGGCATGTTCATTGTGGTTTTAGTCATGGACACACTGAAAGCCCAAAGTGACGTGGGACCACCTAGGTAAGGTGGGGGTGCCACATGAACACCATGTGGTAGGTCTCTTGCCTATGTGGCAAGATTTAAATGGTGAAACTTTAAGAAGGGAATAAATTTTGATCTAGGAGTCAAATAAGGATAAAATCTATATCTCTCAAAAGATCTTGATGAGATGGATGCAATGGTGTTGTCCAAATTTGATTTTGACAACTTTTGGAATAAAGGAAATTTTGTAACCCAATTTCAATGAGGAAACTATGGATGTTGTGTTTGGGAAAATTAATACCTTCCATGAACCTGGATATCAAAGGAGGGTGGAAGGGAGTGTTACACTTTGCTCAAAATAATTTCCCTCTAAAGTAGCTTGGAATCGTGCATCCTTGGCTACATTCATAGCTCCCTATTTTAGCAAATGGAGACCTAGTTTGATGTCCTCGAAGTTTGGAAGACTTGGATCAACTGATACTGATTCTAAAACCTTACCAGCCTGTAAGGGTTTCAAATTCAACTCATATTTTCACATATGTTGCTATGAACCCTACTTATCCACAAAACATCCCTAACATAGGTGACCAATTTAATGATAGATTGAATAGTGAAAAGGTAAAATTTTTAATGGACCAATTGCTATAAGAAGTAGCTTGACCACCATATTAACTCTAGTTTTGACAAAAAACTTCACTAAATTTAAGTTCCATTGGCATATTGGAAACCCTTTTGTCTTCACATCCAACATAGTGCCAATTGGAATACACAAATCAATATAGCATATTCACAACAGACATAAAAATTGACCTTGACCAAAGTTTTATTAAGAATATAGGAAATAGAACCCAAACATGCTAAACCATGAATGGATAAATACATGGATAAAAATTAGGATTCCATCTCTTTAAACAATATCAGACTAACCCCACAAACACAAATGCTTCTAAACTCATTCTATGACATTTGACAAATTTAATTCAAAACCAACCCTTCAAAGGATATGAAATTTCAACACATATCCAAGGAACCTCTTCCATCATACTTACATGTAGTAAACCAGGTGAGCTCTCAAAACTAATTTTTCCATAATTTTCCCACAAAATATTTATTTGATAAGGTTTCAAATGAATCCAATACAATATGTTTTAGACCAAAGATCACATTAAGATGGGGGGGGGTGTGAACCGATTTAGTGGTAAATTTATCATATCAAAACATTTCATCAATAATTAACTATGTAGAAATGAATCATAACAATGAATGACACTGTGCATCAAGAAGCCATCATCACATCAACACAAGAGATCAAAATATTTTACATAACAACCCTTGCAAGGGAAAAAAAAAATTATTTTTATCTTCAATATTCAATCTTCAATTTACAGTGTTTATTAGCACTGACCAAAAGGAAACACACATCACCTAAAAGGGAAAGCATTGAATTTCTTTAGGATACAACCTAATTGAGCGACCAAGCTCAAAATGATGTAAGAACCAACTTGTTTTAGGAAAGAACTTGATTGAGGCACCAACCTCTGATGATGTAGGAAATGACCTAATTGAGGCAACCACCTCCTTCACACACCAGTGGACCATGTTTCACAATATTCACAGTAGACCAAAAACATCAAGATCATGGTCCTGTCATAAATATGATCAGATCAAAAATTTCATGACCTACACATTATCCTGTAACAACCTATTCATAAATTTGGTCACATATCATCTTTCTTGGAACCTATTTCGGCCATGTGTACAACACTTTCTCATAAGATTGCAAGTTATTGATAAACCCTTAAAGCAATCCAAAACACATATTTTGGCTTTGTGAAATCAATCATGCATCTTCATGACTCTTTATAACCCCTAGATTTATCAAAACGTAATTCTTCCCATCTCCCCTTTTTCCAAATTCAATTTGGCTTTAAAATGACCTAAAAAACCATAAAACACCATATAAAGATTAAATGCTCAACCAAATGGCCCTTTAAGGGAACATTCTATAAAATCACCTTTTCTCGGTAGTCCTTCTAAAAAGCATACTCCTTTGACCTATTAACTATTCAAAAGAATACAAATTACGAGGGAAAATAAAAAATATTTTGTCTGACCTCATTAACATGGGGGTTAAGACCCATGACCTCCATTGTATAATACAAGTGTTATGCCATCTGCGCTATGCATTGTTTTTTTGTCACATTTCAATCATATAGTTCTTTTGTTCTTGAGCCATCAAATGAGAGTGTAAAAGGAAGGTGAAAGACACGATTATAATTTTACTTCATAACCAGAAATTGAAACAAGTTTATCATCATGATATACATATACAAACAAGGGTTGAGCTCGAATATATGTAACTAGACCAAATTTAGACTTTTCTATTGTAACTAGTCCTTCAACCTCCGTTATGTATAGTAAAATGATGACGAAAAGTTAAACTCCACTATTGTAACCACCTTCAACCTCTACTATCAGACTTTCAACCTATGTTATGTATAGTCAAATAATGACCAAAAATTAAACTCCATTGTTATAACTAGTCCTTTGACCTCTGCTATCATACTTTCAACCTTCGCTATGTATAGTCAAATGATGACCAAAAGTTAAACTCCACTGTTTTAACTAGTCCTTTGACCTCCATTAGCATAATTTTAACTTCCATTATGTATAGTGAAATGATGACCAAAAGTTAAAATTCACTATTGTAACCAGTCTATAAATAATAATAGAACATGACCTTCAATATTGGAAATTAAATGACCTATCAACATGTCAGCTGATATTTCCAACCACAGAGTACCATAGAAGTTATGACTATTCGAACTAAAAAAGAAAACCATACTATGACAAAATAAAACTAGTGATAGGGACTTCCCATAGGGATCAAAACTGTGATTGTCTATCAACAACGAACCTGAACCAAAGAAGCCATCCACTAAACTTACAACTAGTTATTTCTTACATGTCTATTTATGACATGTGAAACCAATGGCTATGTGTATTTATATTTTTTCATGTGGTCACAAGGCTCATTGATGCCGACCACAGAGCCATTGATTATGCCTAGAAAACTAGTGTTTTAACCCATATGATCACACTTTTTTGCCATATGACCTTCGTTGGAATCCAAGGGCTTATGCCTTTCTACAATATGACCTTGCCATGAGACTAGTCCTTAGGATTCCATGGACATCGGCATGATAACGTCAACATGATGTCATCATGCCATGTGGAATTCCCTAAATGGTGCCATGTCTCATGCATTTTCAGCCATTTGACCTATCAAAAATAAACAAATTTACTTGCCATGTGGCAATCCCTAGTGATGTCATGTCACCCTACTGATGCCATCATGATGACATGTCATGCCATATCATTGCCATGTGATCCTTCACTACCATATCATCACCACATCATCCTTTGTTTCCACATCGTCATAATGTCATTCTTGTTTCCACATTGTCTTCATTTAGCAAATGGCTAGTTGCCACATCATCTTCTTAGGCCAACCATAACTGACCACATGTCATTTCAGTATCCTTGTTAGAGATACAACGCACAATTGACTATGTAGGGGAGCCATGTGGCATCCAAATAAAGTGTTTACATGTCACTACTATAATACGCCAACATGGAGGGTTGACCCTTGTTAAAACTTGGTCAAGTTGACTTTTCATCTATCATTCAATTCTCCATCCAACTGTTAGAGCTGTCAGATTTGAGTGAACATGTTTCGACTTTAGCATCATTGAATTTCATGCAAGTTAGGTCATTGTCTGCTATCAATATTTCCAAGAACACATATGTGCTCTAAAACATGTGTGATGTTTAATGAATTTTGGGTTTGTGGGTTTTGTGCCATAGTTCAAGCATTTTTCCCAATGTTAATCTTCAAATGGCGATAATTTCTCATCCAGGAGGAATTTTTCAGAGTTTGATATGCCTCTAGAAAGGCAGCGGAGTGGACTATCCAACCATACCATCCATGGACTCATTAGGACAACATATATTCAACAAAAAATCAGTAAACTTCAAGCTTCTTTGACCTCACTTAATGATGAAATGCAATAGATCTATCTATCATTTTGCTTCCTTTGATTCATGAATGACATTGTTTCTTTGTTAGGCATGATCCCTTTGACATCAATGATAGTAGTAGTCATCAATGAAAACATTATGTGCAATAATATCCCCTTTTTTCATTGATGGAAACACCTCCAAACATTGATGGTCATTGATGGAAATGGACATAAATCCCCCTGGGATGCTGTTAGAAAATCCTCATGAATGGTTGTGAAGGTTCTTCATTCTCGAGCATGCCTTCCCTCCTTCAATAATTAATTTATTTATGGTTTTTTCCTAATGCTTCAATGTCTTCTTTCAAAATATGAATTCTCTCCCCCTTTGAAATCAATGGTGAAGGGACATGATTTCTTACCAGTACTCCATGATTGTCTGTGGGCCTGATCCTGTTGTAAATGGAGTCTCCCCCTAAGACATTGCTTCCTTTGTATACAAACTCTTCACCTATCTCTTCCAATTCTCTACAATTTTTACTGAACTTTCCTATCAACCTTATCAATGAAATCTCCCCCTGAAACATACTTCTTGTTGTGATAATATCCCCTTTACAATATTGATGAGCCTTAGTACTGCAACAAGAAAGCTGCAACTCTCAAGGCTAATAACTTTAATTATCACCCCAGAGTTCGTACAAACTTAAGAGGTATTGACACTATATTTTTAGCATACGATGTGTCCTTCCTTTTCTATCGTAATGTAATGGAGTGCATGTAATGAAATCAAATCCTAACTAGTTGCAAAAATGGAAATGCTTGAAATGGAAACCTTAAGCTATTGCAAGAAATAAAATACAAGGAAGTAAAAACTATTCTAATTGCATAAAGTAAATTTCATTAAATTAATATCAATCATTACATTTCAAATATTTTAGATCCATTGACAAAGTACATTGGATGTGGCAATCAAGAAAATCATTATTTTATTATATAATTCATAAATTTGTCCATTAACACAATTTGCAGAGATGTTTCGCATGGGTAAAAAGGAAAGTCATAAGTAGTTTTTATTCCTCCTCAACCATTTATTTAGAGCCTAGGAGTCATGATTCAACCCTAAGGGACAAAAACCAACCTTTTTGAGCAAACCTGAGCAAGTATATACATGATGGAAGAGTGTTACAGGAACCTATTACAGAAAACAAGTTTTCTACATGAAGATTAATTCACCAAATTACCAAGAAAATAAAATACAAATTGGATGGGAAATTTTTTTTTATTGAATAGGATGTCTTCGATCTCCATTCCAAGTGGAATCACTCAAAAATAACTCTATTAACACATGCTAAAAAATAGCAGAAAATTACTAGTCTAAAATCTAGAAATTCGAGAACTAGTGAGCTAGTTAATCTATCAAATTCCTAACCTAATCAAGCGAGAATGAAATGGGGTAAATTTTGATATTAAATGGAATATTGTTTCAACTTATGCAAGTGGAATCAACTTTATTGAATCTCATTAGAATTTTCTAAAAAATAGCATAAATTTACTACTATTTTCCATAAGGGACTTCTAGAAATTTAAATTTGGGAATAAGCAAACTAATCTTAAGTAGATCAATGATTAGTATGACCTTCCAAAGTTTTTAAAAGGATGAATCATGCCTTTGATCCTACAAAATAAATTTCTTCAACCATTTAACTCAATCCTACAACAAGAAACCATCAATACTAAATGCAGAAATAGAAAAAGACAATAACAAGCGATGCATGTGAATAAGAAGTGAAAGGAATAAAAGTAAATGATACAAAAGGGATCTGAGGCTCTTGGGATGGCCAAGCGCAGGGAAACTCAGAGTCCTATGAAGGATACTGAGATTTAGAAGTTGAACACAACAACAATCTTCATTATTTCCATCAATACAATTACATCCCTGCAAGAAATGAAAGTGGAGTTACAAAAATACAAGTTCTCTCCACAAGAAAACTAATAAAAATCAACCCCTAGAGGTAAATTTGACTTGGTGCTTATAAAAAATTATTAGGAAGCATTCCCCATGAAAGGAATAAGATTTCCCCTCCAAAATCCCTTAACTATTGGGTCTGGTTCCCAACACTAGGAATCTGCATTAAATGACACGGAACACATTCCTAGATTTTCTCAATCATTAGAGCTCCATAATCTATGCAACAATTTCAGAATATCTTGTTGATTTATTATCCAATATTGATCCTTGTATAGCAGGGAGAAAGTCCCTAAATTGTCTCCTCCTCCAAATCTCCATAATTTGCCCAATATTATCACAATATTCTATAAAAATAAATAAAATTAGGCACAAATATGCAATTATCGATAAATCTTCCTAATGAACATATTAAATCTAAAAAACATTGTTAAGTGTAGAAGGAGAGGTTTAATATAGCCTTCATGTGCCTAATAAAGGTTAGTTGGGCCTTAATTTATGTCTAATTTGGAGGCTCATCATACCCCCTGCTGAAACTATTTCTCATCCTTTGAGCAACCTATTCATCATGCTCGCCTTGTTTTTTTTATTTATGCTAACATGTTTCATTCTTTTTTCTTTTTTCTGGTCTATTTTATGCTCTTTCTACTACTCTTCTTGCTACTGCATTTTTCTATCTTAGTTTCCCAAGGAAGCCCTACTATATGTTGAGGATGCTTCTTTCCCTCAGGTGGTTCTTCAACTGTAATCATATTCACACAACATGAATCTTGTAGAAACTAAATTTTTCATGCCAAGAGGTGATAGGTCCACCTTTTATTTATTTTCATTTTTTCCATTATTTTTTCTCTTTTTTTCAACTTTCCTCTATTTTTTTATTGCATGCAAAATAAACTCAAAGTGATTTGAGCTAACTGGGTTGGCCCTCACCTAATCCTTCACACTCCTTGTATTCCATCATGACTAAATGATTACATCCAACTTTCTCAAGTCCTTTTCAATTTTGTCTTGTCCTCTCCACCATGTGCGGGTGTCTTGGTGGAAAAGTGAAATTAATTGCTAGATAAGGCTGAGGTTTCTCTGCTGCTAATCTTGTCTATAAAAACATTTTCCTTCATACACTTACAATTTTTTTCAAGCTAAAATAAGTTTGTAAGAAAGATTTAAAGGCTTTCATACCTGAGCCTTACCCTCGATGTATTTTTGCAGGTGATATTGGGGCTACTGATATGAATGTTGAATTTTCCTTTGGTGGTCTTGAAGCTGTTGCTAATGATTTTCACACTATATGTGATAATCTACTAGAGTTCCTATTGCTGATCGCCTTGAATCTGGATGTCTCCTATGTTTTCATTGTTGTTGTTGTTTCACATCCTTGGCTAAAATGTTGTTGCTGAGCTTCATATCATGATGATTTCAAAGTTGTTGACTTACTTTATTTGCTGATGCATAGGTCTTCATAGCATGATACTTTTTCTAACTGATGTAATATTGTTTTTCTGCAGGCCTCTTTCTGGTGTTCAATCTGCTATTGGTGGAGTTGATGGATGCCTACCCACATTCTAAATCTTTGTCTTCCAGTTACCATGAGCAAGCAATCTTAGTCAAATCCAACCTTCTTGGAGTGTTGGCTTGATGATGGGTGATGTTCACCTTCCCCACACTTTTCATAACCTTCAGACACCCTTCCAACACTTAATCTCACCATTTGTCTCCGTCAAAACCGCTCAACCAAATTCTTGTAGCAATACAACAAATCCTCTAGCAACATCCTGTAGCAAACCTGCAACAGACTTGTTTCACCCATATCTCGCAAATGGTATACTGAATTGACCTAAAAAAATTTGAGCATGTTTCCATCATCCTTATGCACCACCCCATAAAACAATCTTGGCCAATAGATGCATGAATCTCAAGAAAAAATAAAAATGGTTGTAGTTGATGGGGGTCAATTTCCCAAAACCTGTGCACTAAAATTTGTTGAAATTGCTTGGGCATGTTACCATCATCCATATGCATACCCCCTTGAAACAACTTGGAAAATGGATACACAAATATCAAGAAAATTAAAAATTGGTTGTAGGTGATGGAGGTCAATTTCTAGAAATATGTGCACTATAATTTGCTAAAATTGCTTGGGAATGTTACTATCATCCATATGCATCTCCCCCTGAAACAACTTGGCAAATGGATGCATGATTTTCAACATATACCAAAAATAATTTTCTTCTCTTTGTATTTTTACTTCCTATCAAAAAACATATCCTTCCTATAACATTTTAGGATAGCAAGGAAAATGAGTGGTAAAAACTTGGGAATGATGATTGGATGGTGGAAATAGATGAGGGTGATGGATTGGCATGGACTTGGTCCTTCTATAGCATCTGAGAAAAGGAGGAGAAACTCCAAGTGTGACTTCCTTCAACTAGGCTTTGGATCAACTTTTCATTTGGTGGCTAACTTGTTTTTTTTTCTTGTAAAGGTGGGAGAGTGTGCACATTCATGAGAGAGAGATACATGGAGAATTTTTTATTTATTTATGTTTTCCTTTTTTTCTTCTAGGGCTACTAGCAGCCTCAATGAGGTTTTCAACTAGTAGGTTTGCCTAGGCACGTCAAAGGAGGTTTTCACCTAGGATCTTTTATTTTTCTCTTTTTTCCCAGCCTATTGACCACCTCATGGAGGTTTTCAATCAATGAGCCAATCTCAGGAAGCTCAAAGGAGGTTTTCACTTGAGATTTTATTTTGTTATCTTACTTTCAAATTTATTTTTTTTCATTCTACTCTACTTAAAAAAAAATATATCTTTCAAGTATAAGAATACTTCCAATGGAGCCATGTGCACATATAGATGACAGATAAACTGATGTGTAGGCTTAAAATATATGCTTTGACATGTACCTGAATTTTAGAGACCAAATGCTTTGATTGAGATGAGATCAGGGATTGTTGAAGAAGAGTGTGTGGATGCAAATTACTAATTTCCTGCAAGCATATTTCAATATAGTTTTGATGCCCCTAGTCCACTTGCTAATTTGGATCATCTTGGATGTCTTCTTCCATGAATTTCAGATCTGCTTCTTTTTGGTGATTATTCTCTTGAACATGTGGAGGATTTGATGGTGAACATGAGGGAACTTTCTCAATATATAATTTTGATGTTTGCTCTTCATCAAGGCAGCCCATGATTCTTTTTTCTTCTCATTTGAATCTTCTTTTTTCTGAATGTTGTCCTTCAATGACATCAAGAGAATCTCTTTTTTGCAATGCTCTTCTTGAGCTAAGATGAAAACCATTGAGGTCAAGAGGAGATGTTTGGAAGTGTTGTGCCTCAACATTGTAAGTGGGTTGAGATACTTCCTTGTGTGGGTTTGGAAATAGTGGTATAGGTAGTTGAGTGGGAATGAATAGTTGAGATGGATGTGGTTGGGTTTGTGGTGTAGGTGTAGGTGAATGGTAGGGATAGAATGGAATTGGGTATGGAGGATATTGGGGAAAATATTCAGGATATTATGGATGACTCCCATAAGTTATTTTCCAACCTTGTTGCCAATATTGGTTTTGGGGTTGAGATGGTTGTTGGGCACGAGATCCCCCAAGGGAAGTTTTGGGGCTTAGAGCCCATATTTTGGTCCAATGTTGTAATTCCAATGTAAAGACTCCACATTTTGTGGGCACAGATCACGTAGTTGTTAAAAATTCATAGGGTTTTCAGCCCTTATTTTGATAATGTAATGTCAGCTATAGAAGATCTACCGATGGTTCCCAGACCATGGAATTGTGTAAATAGAGGGAAGCTCTAAGTAGTCAAGGGCATCTAAGATAAGATAATGTAGATGCATGAGAGATAGTTCTGAAGTGTAAATCTAATTTTTGAGTGATAACGTCGGTAGAGGCTCTACAGCTGAGTGCGCAGGGCGAGTCCAGTCTGTAATCATCTGGAAGCATTAATAAAGATAAGCTTCTCTCATTTATACGTATTTATTTCCTGTTTATGCATATGTTATATTCGGTATGAATTTCACTTCTAATGCTTATATGATGCGTGAATGTGTATGCATGTATTGGTTAAGTGGACACAAGTAAGAACATTTGTTTACATGAAGATAATTAAGATCTATCAATAGGATAAGTAAGTTACTTAGCCTAGTTTGGGAAATAACCTAGTTCACTACCCTAGCAATGCGAAAGCATCTTAGCCCCCGATTAGAGCTGCGTGAAGGTCGATTGTAATAGATTGTGAAGGTACTCAAGGGTATAACAGGGCATGAAGCAACTTGCATGAAGGTAGGTCTAGTTTTAATAAATCAACATCACATCCATCTCAAAGGTACATAAACTTGGTTCCAGCATCCCCCCATATTGGGTCAGGTGAGATTTCAGTTCACGCTCTGATGCCAAAAGGGCCAGTAGTGTAGGGATTTGTTTGGCTAACTAATGTTGAACCTGGGTTAGGCCCCCTCAAGCCAACAAATGGTTCCATTTCAGAGTGACTCGAGGGCGAGTCACGATGTTTGTGTTGGGGGCTTGACCCAAGTTCAGTGTTAGTTAGCCAAACAAATCCCTAAACTACTGGCCCTTTCGGCATTAGCCTGCAAAGCAGGGACTGAAGTCTCACACAAAGCAGTATGGGGGGATGGTGGAACTAAGCTTCCACACCCTTGATATGGATGTGATGTCGATTTATTCCAACTAGACCTACCTTCGCACAGGTCGCTTCACGCCCTATTCTACCCTTCAGTACCTTCGAGATTCGTTATAATCGACCTCCGCGCAACCCTAATCAGGGGCTAAGATGCTTTCGTGCTGCTAGGGCATCAAATGCGTTACTTCCCAAACTAGGCTAAGTAAATTACTTATATTATTGACATATCTTAATTATCTTCGAATAAACAAATGTTCTTACTTGTGTCCACTTAACCAATACAGTCATACACATTTGTGCATCATATAAGAATTAGAAGTGAAATTCATACCCAATATAACAGATGCATAAACAGGAAATAAAGACGCATAAATGATAGAAACTTCTCTTTATTAACTTCCGAATGATTACAGACTCGACTCACCTTGTGCACTCAGCTGCAGGGGTCTGCGCACTCAGCTGCGGACTGCTAGGCCTCTGCGCACTCAGCTGAGGATCCTCTACCTACGCTATGACTCAAAACTTAAACTTACACTTCAGAATTATCTCGCATAGATCTGCATTATCTTATCTTAGATGCCCTTGACTACTTAGAGCATTGCTATATTTATACAATTCCATGGTCTGTGGACCATGGGTATATCTTCTGCAGTTGAAATTACATTATCAAAATAAGGGTGGACAACCCTATGACTTTTTAAAAACTACGCACTCCGTTCCCACAAAATGCGGAGTCTTTCCATTGGAATTACAACATTGGACCAAAATCTGGGCTCTAAGCCCAAAAACCGCCCTTGGGGGATCCCATGCCCAACAGGCCCCCAACACAAACATCGTTATTTGCCCACAAGTCACTCTGCAGGTGCGGGGATCTTAGCACAAAGACCTCCCAGCTCTGTTTGGATTCTTGCAAGTTCAGTAGCGCCCTGAGCATCTACTTGCTGGGCTTCCTCCATGCACTATTCAGTGACTGTTGTTGTTGAACTGCTGCCCTAAATCCTCTCTCGAGTTTCTTGCAGTTGTGCAAGCCTTTCTTAAATGGAGGGTGTAATTGTATATGCCTCATCAGTCCATGGTTGTAGGCACAATTTTAAGACTGCTTCCTTATGATGAGCTTCATCCACTTGTTTCTTGAGTGCCTTTACCTACTGCATCCTTGCACACCTCTGTGTAAGGGAAACCATTTGCATGGTCCCTTTTACCTCATCGTATTTACGTTGCATCTCGCATGCCTTTGTCTCTAGGTGCTCTATGTTTGGGTCCTCCTGTAGGGTGGTTATGACCTTGAATGACTATTCGAACAACTTCATACAATTTATCACTGCACTATCAACCACCACCATTGATGTTGTGACCGCAGTGGTACACTGTTCTCTGACCTTCGGCAGAGTTGAAGGCTGAGCCTTCAATTGCAGTTCTACGATCTGCAAGTTCATCTCCAACTGAACCCTGGCCATCTCTTCTCTTGCATCACTGCACCCCTAAGGCTAACTTACGGATGCACGCCTCCACTGGTTCCTCTACTTGAATGGCCAACTTCGGGACCATCTGGAAGGCTTCCTCCACAAGCTATACTATCTGTTTGTTCTACTCCACTGCCTCATTGTGCTGCAGGCTCAACTGCTCAATGTTGATGTGATCCTCACTCATTACCCGTAGAGTGCGACTCTCCCTCGCTCAAACTTCTATGGTGACTCCATCTTGCAAAAGATAGGGCATCTCCCAAGGGAGCACAACCATGCTTAACCCAACCCCTTTCAAACTGCCGACCATAGGCCTATCGGCCTCATTCTCTGCGATGAGTGCTCCATCTGATAGCACTATTGTGTTTGTCATCTTGGCACGCAACATTTCGTCGGTAACTAAGCTACCGATTGTGAGGTTGGTGGACACTGTGCCATCTTGTGGAGTGCGCACCTGCAACTCCTGTATTTGCGTCCTGAGAGCCCCCAATACCAATTGGTGTTGTTCCTTGAATTGTTGGAGGGCCTTCGCGGTGACATCCCTCACCATTTTTCCGATATCATGCAAGTCCCCTTCAGTAAGGATGATAGGGTTGAATGATGTCTTCGAGGCCTTTGTTTTATTTTGCGACCCTACCTGCTCTCATGGTCACGGATGCTTGAGCTAGGTGGATGTTGTATGTGGGTTCACTTCACCTTGTTTTGTGTCTATCTCCGATTCAGGCGAAGGTGACTTGTGTGCTTTGCTCTTTTCTTCTATTGTTTTTTGCTACTATTCTACTAACTTCATAACGTCATGTGCCGCATGGGCCTTAGCTACTACTTCTTCTTTCCTCTGATTTTCCACTAGCTGTGCCATCCACAGTTTTGACTCTTACTTCTTCCACTGTGCAATAGATTTCTTTGCTTCCATCGCAGAGTGAGCCAAAGCATGCCACTCTGGTGGCTAAGACATAAGGATCGTGAAACTTACATCATTGATTTCCAAGTATGGTAACTCATGCCACGTCTTCATAAGGTCCTTCCACGCCCTGATGAAGACATGGTGGAAGTCGGCTTTGAACTCCACAAAGATCTACAAACTATTGTAGATTGTGGGCGATAATTGCATCTTGCGATTGATCCCCATCGAGATGTTCATCTCCATAAGCACCCAAAATATCTTGTTCTCCCTTATCCTTTGTGCATCCCTGGTCACCCACAATGAAGTGTACTTTGTTGCCTCTAGAAGATCTTGCGCAATCGATGAGAACTGGCTATCTTAGGGAAACTCCCATGCCACCAGTACTATCGAAAATAGGAGCCATGTGTAATGAAATGTTTTTCCCTTCTCCTGTGCCTCGTGATAGTTCGCAAGGAACTCACCGCATAGATAGTTTTCCTACTAAGTTGAACTAGACGCCCTCTGCACATTGCACTGCTAGTGCAACCATTGGTGTGGCACCTCATCCACATGACACTTCCACATTACCTTTCCTACCAATATCTATGTTGAGACCTTGACTATAGGGTTGTTGATGCTGGAGATGGCATACCCTCGCTTCTTCTTCTCCAAATTAAACTTTTTCTTCATTGCCTCCGCGAGGGCCAACTCGCCACTTTTTCCCTCTGAAATGTTTGTTGGGTCCTCTCTTGAGAAATTTAGCCATGTAATTTGGTGAATCAGATGGTCTGTGATGGGGATGGGCTCCTCCAGCCACAAGCACCCATCATGCACCAAGCATAGCGCTGCCTGATGATGAAAACAATCATTATGGCACGGAGGTAATGCGACACCCAGACTAGATTTAGCAACCCTACTTTCTCCACACCTCTGAGCCATTTCCACGACTCTAATTGGATTGTCCCAACAGTCACATCGATTATCTGGTGCATTAGCTTCACAGTCACTAAATGTGGGAACTTCTCGTGGTTAGTGAGGTCCCAATCTTCAAATTTCAATATGGGAACCTGTCCTAAGTGCACGCCCTCAAAAATAGTATCATCTGGGAGCAGCGGGGTTTGTAGAGAGGTCTTGCTCTCATATATATCCTTTGGAACCTTGGCTTTACCCTTTTGCAGAGGAACATATTCCAACAGCCTGGTGATAGGGTTCGCACCTTGTGTTTCAACTTCCATCTCTACATCCTCCTCCTCCAGCAGGATTTCTTCAAACTCTTCCTCCTCATCAGCCTCCAAATTAATGGCCTTCCCCTTTTCCTCCAATGTGAGCTTTGTCCTCAATGGATTTTTGGGCGAGCTGCACACCAGTATCATGGCCTATTTATCCTTCTTGGGTCTCGACATGCGTGGTGCTTTAGGGGGCTCAACAATTATTCCGACGCTCTCTAGGGCTTCTACTTCTGTAATTTCCTGCGCGGATTCCTCGGCTATCACTACTCTTGTGTCCATGGCTTCTTTGGGTGCTGACATAATGCTATTCCACAATTCTTTCAATGTCTCTAGTAATTTCTCAAACAACGAATTTGCTTTGAGAATATCGAATAAGTCTCAATTCATGAATACCTGAGTGTGCAACAAATCATTTCTCAAATTGCCAAGTGTTGTTCGCTGGACAACCACTTGTAATTTTTAGCGCCTTTTGAATTTGAATTCGACTGTTCCCCCCACATTTGGTCCATTAATGCTAGATTGGCAGAATATTTTGAAGAATCTAGCCCATAAAGTTCGCCTTAAATGTCTGTCGCCTGCTCCATTTGGCCTCAAACCAAGCATCAAATCGTGAATAGTGACTCTAACAGTCACTTTTCGGTAGACCTGTGCACTAGTACAACTGTCTTTGCGCTGTTGCAGATCCTATGACACTTTGCTACTATGCGTAGTCCTGACATCGTACAGTTCATGGGAAAAGTAGTTTATAGTCCCGCGCCACCTATTAGCTGCGTAGAGCACTAAGACTATGCTTCGGTCGGCTAGTTAGGTGGTCGGGCCACTTGTTTATTGCTTCAAACGATTTCCATTCACTTTTCCTGGGAAGGGATCACCATTTAATTTTACCAATTGTATCGCACCACCATTTGTAATCTCCTTAATAATATACGACCCTAACCAATGCATTCTGAATTTCCCTAGGAATTTATCAAACTTACTATCATACGAAAAAACTAGATTGTCTACCTTGAATGTGCGTAGCTTGATGTGTTGATCGTGCCATGTATTTTCGCATTGATTTTGTACCTGCTGGTGAAATCCAACCAAAAATCTCTCTTCTTCGAGATCATCCAGCTACACGAGCCTCTCCTCTAGGGTTCTGCGATCGATCATACCTATGAACATTGCTATGCATAGAATAGGCATGATGTATTACATAGGCATTACATACTCCACTCCATAGATAAGCCTAAAAGGTGTCTATCTCATTAGTTTCTTGCATGTCGTCTGATAAGCCCATAACAATGCAGGTATGCGTAGGTCCCAATCACTTTGTTGTGCATTATAACTTGGTCAGCACAGTTTCCAGTTCTTTTTTGAACACTTCTACTGTACTATTAGCTTGTGGGTGATACGGTGTGTTATTATAGTGATACTCTTCAAACTCTTCTGTCGATGTGTTGATTGCCTCGTTCAAGAACTGTGTACTGCAATCACTCATCAAGATCTTCAAACACCCAAATCGCGTTAGTACATTTTCAAGTAGAAACTTTGTGGCAGTTGTGCCTGTGCAATCCTACATCGGTTGCGCTTCTTCCCAATGAGTCAGATACTCACTCGTGGTGATAATGTACCTCACGCTTGTCTTTCCTTGAGGTTTGATGGGTCCTACAAAATCTATTGCCCATTTTTCAAAAGTTTGCAACATCATTAGTGGATTCAAAGGAATTTCATCCCTCTGCAATGGCCCTCTTTTCCACTGACATACATCACATGCCTTGCAATATGCTTTTGTGATGAAGGGTTGGCCACCACAACCCCGCACGAATAATATTCTATGCGGTTTCTCTTCCTACATAATGTCCTCTCGCGGCACCCCCATGAACATCCGTGAGGATGTTGCTTCGCTCAAATTCAGGTACACACCTTCCTAGTATTTCATCATTCCCCATATTGTATAGATGCCCAGCAATGACAGAGAAACCTAATGTGCGCACCACTAATTCCTTCTTCTGTTGGATAAAGTATCCTTTTGGTGCAGTTCCAGTTGTTAGAAAGTGTATTATATCTTCAAAATGTCCATCTGCTACGCACACAACAAAGAGCTACATGTCAGGTAATCCTTCCTCCAAACTAGTAGGTTCGTCCCCAGTCTTAATGCACGATAGGTGATTTGGTCCCGCATTAAATCGTCCAGGCTTCACAACAACTTGAAAATCATATTCTTGGAATAATAAAAGCCATTTGCAAATGTGCCCCCCCAGCACAGGCTTCTTGACCAGGTACTTTAGCAACGAGTGATCTGTATGCATCTTAAAGTGGCCTCCTAGCAAGTAGTGTCGATACTTCTCGAGTGCGTATACCATAGTTAGTCCCTCATGCTCAGTGGTAGAATAGTTCTTCTCTTCTTTGGATAATATGTGACTTGAGAATGTGATAGGGTGATCCAAGCCTTCTCCACCATCCTGCATCAGTACTGCCCCCAATGCTATACACGATGCGTCGACATGTACATGGAACTCTTTCTTCCAGTTCGGGAAGACTAGAATTGGCATAGTAACCATATTTTCTTTCCATATATCCAGGATTTTCTTATGTGACATCCTTCTTCAACAATATTTCCATCGGCACTGTTATCTGGGCATAGCCTTTGATAAACTTTCTGTAATATCTCATATGTCCCAGAGTGGCGTGCAATTGTTTCACACTTCTCGACGCTTCCAAGTTCAGAATCATCGCGATCTTCGTAGGGTCTACCATCAACCTTTGTCTGCAAACCACATGCCCCAATAGGTTCCCAAAAGGAATGAGGAACAAACACTTCCTGAGGTTGAGCTCGATTTGGTATCTGTGACAGGTATCCAGCATTAAGTGCAAGCTCACTACATGGCACTTAACTAGCCCAACTATAGTCCAGTCATCAAAATAGACCTCCAAGAACTTATGAATATATTCCTTGAATGCCACAACAACCGTGCACAAAAAGATAGCAAGGGTATTCTTCAATCTAAATGGCATGAAAGTATATTGAAAGCAACCCCACTCAGTCACGAAGGTTGTCTCGCTCCTATCCTCCCTAAGGTTGCCAATGAAAGGCTGTGTTCCAATTACTTTGAGATGGACGTGCATAAGATTGAAATTGTGAATTAGGCTCTTGCATCATATCATGTTGAATAGGTTACCATGGTCCTCTTGGAGCTACATAACGTAGCTACATTGGCAATTTAATTTTTCCATTGTCCTCTTGGTAAACTTCCTTCAACCTTGGTACGAGGGGCAATATTTAACATCATGTGATTCTGCATGGAAAGCACAAATATCAACATCTTGTTTTTTCTCATTTTGCATTCTTGACATTTCTATTTGCTCACTTAGATTGCTAAGAATTTTTGTTTTAAAGTTATCAAGGAAATTTCCAAGTTTAGCTTGACTTACTGATCTTGATGCTGATTGACTTACTCTTTCCCTTCCTCTTGATATGTGTTTGCATGTTTCACAAATTTCTTCAAATGATAATTGGTATACATCACCTCTACTCATGAGATCAAGGAGATCAATCCATTCATACATAATTGTTCTAAGTAAGAGGGTTTTTAGTGTGTCAGACCCTACATGATGTATGTTTTCCCTCTTAATATTATAGATGAACCTCTCTATTAGTTCCACAGGGCTCTCATCTTCTTTTTGATTCATTCTAAATATTTTTCTTTAAGGTCATGATCTTTTTATTTTATGGAAATATCTTTTGCATATCATTCCATGATCTTATTGAATTAGTCCCTAAACTCATGAACCATTTAAGAGCCCTACCATTCAATGTTGTTGGAAACAATCTCAAATTTTTAATGTTTAATAAGTAACCATAAGATCTACAAAAAATTTCAAATTCAAAGAGAAAGGTTTCCAGATCCTCTAAGCTCATACCATGGAAGTTTGGAAGAAACTATGGGGGGATGTACTTCATATGCACGTTGATATCAATATCTTGAATGGGAAATCCAATAGGATCTTCTTCATTATCATTATTTCCATCTATTTCTTCTATATTCTTTGCCACCTCTTCTTCTTCTACCTGCAAAAATGAATGGTGATGTGGCTCCTA